>JAMXBD010002663.1:0-174535 GCA_024138025.1 Combretum micranthum
TGTGTAAATTCTCAAATAATCAAATATCAACGTTAAAGCAAGTCGGTTAATCCATTTCATCAAATCCTTCAATGTATATTCACAAACACATTAAGTACGGCATCTCAATAACACAATCAAGAAATAAAAGCTCTTCTCTATGTGGTATAAAGGAAACCCAAAATTTGAGATCCTCAAATATATTAATAACTAAATAAGAAAGGCCCTACTGCAAATTTTTATCTACTAAAAGCTTATGACACTTGGGCAGTATAGTATCTAAAGGTAAGCTGCTGTTAAGCATATAGCTTGCTACTACTTAGGGCTTAGGTAAGCGATGGAGCAGTGTTTAGCTCAGCACATGACCGCTCAATTGGGGTTGTTGGAGTAAGCTCACGACGTGTCTAAGCACTCTATAGCTATCTCCTTAAAGTACTAGAATGGAATGCCAGAGTATAAGGCACTCGCTATGATTAGGATGTTCAAATAGTTACCATTGCTGATGCAAATGATGGAGTGAGAGTTGATGCTGGAAGCGCTTATTGTTGGCTATTGTGATGCTCTATTTGGATGCTCAGGCTACTAGGTGTTGTTGTCTGTTGTTGTTGTAGTGTGTTTGTGTTACACCCCAAAGGGTACCCTAGACATGACAATCCACTACATACAGTATTAAGACTTAAAAATGATTACCTTAGTCATGTGAAGTCTCGACGTTATATGTAAAGTGTCTTACACAGCAAAAGAAGACACCGGTGGGGTAAGTAGTTCAAGCAGTAATATAGAACGTACAAGAACTAATAAGCATATATCCGCCAGATTAATCATAATAAGGTCTTTTACATAAACTTAAGGGTATCCCCCCGAAAAATTTCCCAAAGATCCATAATACAACTTAAGTCTTACATACATAAATTTCTATAGCCAAGAGATTTCAAAGGAATTTTTATCTAAAGCCTTTGATCGAATTTCCCCAAAAAGCTTCACAAAAGCATAGTCTTACCCGGATATAAACAAAAATCTGTAGGGGTGTAAACTTTACTAGCTTAGTGAGAATATACCTGGGTTATCATACTCGAATCAAACGTCAAATAAGTTATAATTAAACAAGCAAATAATATGCATCAAACACGTGAACAAACAAGACATATGGTTTTCTAGGAGTCATATATTGAATGAATTTACACCCGAATGAAGGGTTAGGTATACCGTCGAATCACAGCCAAAAGTTTCGTAAATGGATTTTATAGTTCTTACTGGTTACTACTTGCCATAAAAAACATGTAGATCTTATCGGCTACTACTCGCCACTTTGTAGATGATCCTAGCTACTACTTGCCACATATAGATATTGCCGGTTATGTCGACTACCACTATTATGCACTTGTCCCACTAAATATATATTAGCGAAATCAATGTGAAATGCATTAATTAATTTCATTAAGCTTTTGGCATAAAATTATAATGTCTTAAGAGCAATATACAATTTTTGGCACTCCACTATGGTAATAAAGCATCTATTTGATTATAAGCAATTCAAGACTCGATATGCTTAGCATAAATTCACTAAAATGATAAATCACATGCACTTCCCATTTTTATCTTTTTCTATTTCTAGTGCTACTAATCTATAATCACAATCACAAGTATGGAAAATAGAGGAAGTAAACTCACTCATCCATGTCTCAGTAATAGCTTGCCTAATCATAATAGTCTTATGGATAGAAAGCATCATCCTTCTCGTTATCTAAACAAAAGAAATACCCAAAATAAGTATTCCACAGAATTTCTACATAAATTTGCTAATTCTATTTTCTAGTTGCGATAAAAATTGGATTTGTGGAAATTCCAACTCAAAGTGGCCATAACTTGCTTATTTTAACTCAGAATTTCGCATATAAGATGGTGTTTTCTACATACTCAAAAATGATCTATCTATTTGTAAGATTATTTTTGACATTTAAAGCCCTTTGGGTAGGAAAACGGCATGAATATTCTAACCATTAAATGTGATTTTCTAACTTCTATTTCATCCAAAAATTTCATAGCAAACTCATAGATATTTGTATAGTTGAAAAATCCTTTGAATATATATATATATATATATACACACATATTATATGCATGATTTTATTGATGTTGTCTCAATAATGATTTTTCACGAAACACTTTATTCTAGAAGTTGGAAAAATGAAATTTTACAAAGTTTTTCTTTAAGTTGTTAGAAGTAGCTAATATTTTGAGTGTTTTCCTATTATAAATATATTTTCCTAACTTCATAAGCTTAAAATTTAAAAACTTGATTATTTAGCTTGTTGGCAAATTTTTATTTTCTAAGTGAGTTTTTAAACTAGTGAGTTGATTTTAACTTAACTTGAAAAATTTGCTCTATTCTTAGTGTCTATCAAGTGTTGGTATAATCATCCAAATATGTTTTTAAGAAAAATTTACATAAAAAAGAATTATCAACATTAAATTTAACAATAAATTATTTATCATTGTAAAAAGAGTGAAATTAAACCAACATGATAAGTTTTAGAGAAACTTGCATAACAATGAGTTATTAAAATTTAAAATGAACCTGTTAATATTTTGAAAAGGATGTTATTGAATCATGACCCTCAGTTTTAATAGAAGTTTTCTCCTAAGTGTTAAGAATTATTTTTATAGAGAGTTTAGTCCATATTTATAAAAGAAAAGAATTCCTTTTTATTTCCTTGAAAATTTGATTAAGACAACAATATAATGATCATGCATAAATATGAACTTATAGCTATGTAGTATGATAAAATAATTTATATAGAGGATGAAAGACATAGAAAATCAAATAAATATATATATGTAAAATCAAGTATTGGGAAGTCCTAGCATGCATTAAGCCTTCCCAAAACTTAGAGTAGACAAGTTCCATAAAGAGAAAAGAAAAACATAAGAAAGCTTAAAGAAAAGAAAAAAAAAGAAATCGTGGAAGTCTTAGATGTTTATTCAAGGCTTCATAAGACTTGTAATTCATCCAATCCCATAAATTATAGCAAATAAGAAAAAGAAGAAAATTTGAAGTCCTAGATCATGTACAAGGCTCCGGGGACATAGATTATGAACAAGTCTCAAAACGTGTTATGACTTGATGATGATAAATCTAAGACAAGAAGATAACTAGTCTTATTTATTATGAGCAATAATCAAGAGCAAGAATAGTAAAAGCATAATAAGATATTATGTTAGTGAGCCTTTAGGCTCTAAAAATATAGATAAACATATACTTTCCATAATACATATATGAAGTTAGATTAAAGCTTAAACAAAATATGAATATAATAACAACATAAACAAACATGGTTTTGAACAATAACATAAAGAAGTTATTGCTTCCATGATTTCTACCCTAGCATAATGCTCATAGGGTTTTAGAAATCATGACATATAAAGTGTTCATGTTATATTTCATGAATAATAGGAAAGGTTTAGGAATTTTACTTAAGATGGATGAAAGAATAAGTGGGTGAATTTCTATTCTAAAGAGAAAAGAAGAGAGTTTTCGGAGAGAATTATTGGAGAGATTTATGGAGAGAATTTGAAAGAGTGTGGTTATGTAAATGAGAGGCGTGAAAGAAATAGAGAGAGAGGTGGTATTTGTAGAGAAATGTGAGGGAAATAGATGTAAAAAAATTAATTGAAAAAAAATACGGATGCAGAGAGAGGAAAGGCCAACGTGATAGAGGGAGAGAGAGGGAGAGAGTTGATTTATTTTATATTTTTATATAAAAGTAAATAAAGTGTAAGAGAAGTTATATGTAAAATTTTATAGGGAAAGAAAATGTAAGAGATAGGTGTTTAGGTTGTAAGAAAAAGTAGAGATAGATGAATAATAATGAATAGTAGACTGGACAAATAAAATATTAATAGTAAAGAAAATACATAAAAGCGCTATATTTGATATTTCTAGATACCAAAAAATTATGAAATTGATATTTTATGAATCCTTATGAAATTAAGAATCTATATTGATTTTTGAATTATTTTTACAATCCCAAGCACTAGGGTACGTTTTTTGAGAAACTAATCCTGTTCGGGTTTGAAACGATCAAATTTTTTATTAATCTGATCTTTTGAGGCTATCATATATTATTCTGAACTAGTCCACTATTAGCTCATTTCTATTGTTCTCATGTTTCGAGCGTGGGATTTCTAGAGTCAAAACTACTAGCATGCATTGATTATTGTTGACTTTTGAAGTTCTGGTTTAACTAGGGCTTGGTTTACTCTAATTTTATCCTAAGATTGAGGGGTTGACAGTATGTGCTTAGCTTATAGGTAAGGTTGAGCACTTAGTTGGGTATCAATGGAGTGATCTAATCTATTTGGAGTAGCATGTGAGCGCTCGATATCAAGCATAGTATGCCCTTGTCTGGTGCTGTTGGTGCTTGGAATAGCTGTGTGGTGTGGTCTATGTTGGAGTAGAGCAGCTGTGATGTCCTTAGAGCTGTTATTGCGCATTCAATGAGAGCTAGTAGGTAGGTGCTCTATTTTGCTGTTATAGGCGCTAATGTAAGCGCTCATGGAGTTATTCAGGTTGAGCTTAAAGGCTAGGATAGAGGCGTTTGCTAGTGCGTTGGAGGAGTGTTATTGCATGGATCTAGTGGAGTGGCATGGAGCATTAGGTTGTGCGCTGTTGTGTGGTTCAGGTGCTGATGTGGTGTATGTTGTAAGCTTGATGCTGTTGATGTGTGTTGGAACTTGTGTGTATGGGAGCTTATGTGTGAGCTACTCACAGCTGCTATTCTAGGGAACGAAGGATCCCGAAATACTACAAGTGATGCTCAAATTCTGCTCCTGCTGTTGTAATTGCGAGTACTTAGTTCCTACTATTAGTGCTTGTTGGTGTTGCTCTCGGGTTGTGAATTACTTGGCGTAGGTTGCTACTTATGGTTGATGTAGTTTGTTGTGGCATGTGTGAGTTGGATTGTTGGTGCGAGTAAAGGAAAGGTTGGAGCTAGCATGGTGTTGTGGGATGCTCGGTGCTTTACGTGCACTCATGGTTGCTGCTGCTTTGGAGGTGGAACTTAGAGCCTTTAATTCTGCTGCTGTCATGGTGTGCATGGGCTATGAACGTCTCAATTCCACCAGCTTAGGATATATCTGATGTTGTCTGCTATAAATTTAGACTGGTTTAGTTAACTTGTTGTAGTCCCCGTGGTTGCTGCTAAACAAGTTGCTTTAGCTCATTCTTTCTTAGATTCAACTTGTATTTCTACTATTTGAATCTTCTAATTCAAAATACAAGAGTTAATATACATAAATTCTCAAAATGAAAGTTGCCAATAATTGACAACAATGACTAGGCACACCATGAGTAACGAGAAAGCAATGCCTTAATGAATTTTCAAATGTAGAAATAGCATAAAAACCAATCTTGATTCAAAAACTTACAACATCTCAACTAAATATAACATAATTCTACTACACCTACTTATTTGTTTCCTCTCCTATTTACAAATGATCCAAATTCATGTATTTTATCACTTTAGAGTTAATCTCATAATGAAAGAGCATTAATATGCACAAAATTTAGTAGATTATTAAATATAAATGTGTAAGATTTACACATTTATCAATACACATTACATGAATAGCCAATATCAAGCAATTAGTTGTCACTTTTAACATTAAAGATTGTCATTTACTCAAACAACTATAACATGCAATATTCCTCAATCCTCATACGTTTCCCCTATTTAAGTAACTTTTTAGGAAAACATAGAAATGTTACTAAAATCATTGTGTTGATGCCTCATATTTTTCTGAATTAGACTTTTAGGTAACTGAGTGTGATCTTAGTATTGAACTTTACTCTCTTACATTTGGACTTCTTTTACCTAGCTAGAATTACATGGTGAAATCTAAGTGAATTAGTCTTACATGTTATTTAACCTAGAAATCTAGAATTGAGATTGGATTAAAGTCCTTAGTAAAGGTTAATTAGTTGACTTCTAAGCTTAATGAGTAGTATACTCTTTCATTCAATTATTTTGAAAGCTTTGTAGTCCCGTATGAAGGTTCAAATGAGACTTATAACTTGACAATTTCCCTTCTATTGTATTGATAATATATAAATTAAACTAAATAAAAAGCTTAGGTTTATTAAAGGCGAGCTTATGTCCCTCAAAAGACAAATTTTGACCCTTCTATTAATGTAAGAGAAATCATTAAAATCAATTAGTATGAGGTGGTCTAGCTCCCTTAGATGAGCGAGGTTTGACTCCGCTGCTAGGAAAAAAAAAAGGAAAAAGAATTAAACATTAAAGTTGGTATATAAGGGCATGTCTTAGTCCACTAGAAGAGCATGATTTGTTCCCTGCTATCAATTGCAATACATTAAAAAAAATGGTACAATAATAGAGAAAAATTCGAGGTATGAGTTGATTAATATGCCTTCACTTGGGAGTATAGTGCTTGGAGAAATGACTGGGAAGGTTTATACTCTTGTATATAAGGGGATAAAGTCTATTGAGTCTCTTTTTATTTTGCTTAATCGTTTGTCTTATTTTAACTTTAGAAGCTAGTTTAAGTGATCAGGGTAAAGGTTAATATACTTGGATTAGCTATGGAATTCTAGTATTGGTAATCTATGTACACGTTATAGTGAGATTGAGTAGAGTAATATGTGCAATGATTATTGAAGTTGCTTAATAGGCTGAAAAGGATGAGTGTGATGTAGTGAATTTGAATATGTCTTGAACTAAAAGTTCCATTGATGAAGGCTCAGTACTTAACGTGTGGTAGGGATAATTTGTTATGTTCATTTAACGGTTATTTAGACTCATTTTACACTTATGTTTATGAATAATCCAATGAATTGGTACTTAATATGCTTATTTGTTTAATTTTAGGATACTTGGAGCCTATTTGGACACTACATCACCAATTAGTGAAGAAACAACATAAAAATCAACAAAGTCTTAAATACAAGGGGCTGACCATGAATGTTTGTAGGCTAATGGGGAAAGAAATTTTACTCAGAAGGTGTCATTGCCCTTTGCGTAGCCATGCTTGCAAACGACAAAGGCTTTCAAAAGATGACATTAGCTAGGATGTGGCCTTGCCTAGCATATTACAAGAAGATGCCCCCTCACCAAGCTTCAATCTCAACCACAAACCACTGGCTAGTGTGTAAGTGTAGGAAGCCTTAATCATCATCTTATGGCACGACCATGTGGAGTATGAAATGTATGCTTTCAAAGAAGATACGACCCAGTTGTGTCTTGAGGCATGCCTAACACTAATGATGTGGATTTCTCACTTTTTACTTTATTGCCATGTCAGCCTTCCCAAGATTATATATATGTGATGTTGGCATGAAACCCTAAGGTAGATTTATATAGAATTAGACAGAGAATATGGAGAATTTATAAGGATTTGACAAAGAGAAAGATTTATAACCTTGGATCTTATGATTTTTTAGAAGAAATTTAGGGACACCATTTATCGAGCCTCTACATACATAGGTTGCAAAGACTGTTGGACTTATCGGGCCTTTTCTTATCATGTGTCTACATTATTTCTTTAATTTTCTTTTCTATATTTTTTTATCCATGGAGGAGTAACTCATTAGGTTAGATTTTGTGGAACCCTAAGCCTACTCATGTAACTCTTACTGCAATTTAATGAAAGTGTTATTGATTTTTTGGAATTAATAACCTATGCTTAATTGTTCTTGAATTTATATAGTACACTATATAGATTATTGATTCATCTCATTAGAATCAATTGAGAAACCATTTTATTAAATAAATCTAGGCTATTAATAAGAATTGCTCATAGATTTGGAGATAAAGTAGTGAAGTTCTTTTATAGTTGAATGACTGAGATCGTGGTAATTAATGCGATCTTGAGTTGTTATTAATCTAGGAAGAGATTTTGATTATAAGGTTGAAGTTTAGTGATCTTGAGAAAGACACTAACATACAATAAAAAATTTTGCGGTTCAATAAATTAATAAGAATTACATGAGGATTTAGTGAGTTACATGTCATGCGCAGAACTAGGTCAAGGCGTGTTAGCTGTCACGTATAACACTTACATGTTATACGTTAAGGTTAACCTAATCTATAGTTTATTGTGATCGTTGTTAACCAAATTTTAGATATGAAATTAGTAAATTAAATTTTGGAAACAACTGAAATTTCATAGCGGAAAAGTAAATTTCTCAAAATGATTTCCAAATAGGCTACTTACGTGAGTAGACCAACATTTATAAATAAGTATCTCAAAATACAACCATGGCCTCATAGATATGCCCTCATCAAAACATAAGTTTGAAAAAGTGATTAATAAATTCCATTAACAGCATAAACCATTCAATGTTTCTAACCACTCCACTCGTTAATGAGCTCCTTTAGAGTCGTCCCATACTTGGGATAATCACAAACATCAAATCATCACCTAAAAAGAAAAGAATGAACTGAAGCCTAGTACGACAACAACATATGCACACACGAGATAGACACACACACCTATTCTAAATGCAATACAATAATTAACAGTTTATATCTTTAAACTAAGGTGTAGCAAATAGCAGTGGAGCACTCACACTTTGTCAATATGCTAGCAACCTGAGGGTCCTGAGTAGTAGCAACCACTTAGGGGGTTAATATAGACAACTCGAATATCTACATCCCTTACGCCTGCAAGTAATATCTCCGTCTAGGGGTCACAACCTTTACGGATCTCTACCTATGTTAGTCTATTGTGATTAAGAAAATTAATAGAGCCTATGTATTAAACTTGTAATATACAAATAAATAAATCACAATGAAGGGTAATATGGTAAAATAATGACATTTAAGAGGGTAATTTTGTCATTTAACAAAATGAAATTGATTAAACGAAGCTTGATAGCGAAGGAGATGTGAAGCAGCTTTAGGCCGGCTGAAGGTTGCTGACGTTGGACATTTATGCCATCAGTATTGAAGTTAAGCCATCAGCGTTAGGCTGGTGTATCTTCTGCAACATCCGTTGTTTGTGTTTTCAAGGCAGCCAGCTTTTAGTTTAGGCCGTCGGCTTATCCACTTAAGCTGCTAGCCTATCCCACTAGCTTATGACATACGAATTTATATGTAGTTTCCTATTTTATTAAGTTTCATAAATAGACCATAACCTTCTTCCTTTTTCATAGCTCAACCTAAAGCAATTCTAGGTAAGATTTTCCTCTCAATCTCTTTTGGTTAAGATTTGGTTAGATCTTGATTCCTAAAGTATATAAATAAATTATAAAGAAGGGCAAATGTGTCATTTGATATAAAATAAGAGAGTTTTATGGTCAACTCTAATATATATATATATATATATGTATATGAATGTTTTGTCACACTTAGCCCCATTCTTTCCTCTTCAAAACCTCTCACATGCTTTAGAAAACCCTAAGATATCCTCACAACCTATAATCTTGTATCAAGGAGGAAGAAGAACCAAGAATAGGTAATTGATCTTTCTATATTCCCTTTTGATGGTCTAAAAGTGTTATCTTTCCTAAAATAATCGTCTGGTTGAAGGGAATAAAGTTTTGAGAGAAAAACCCTAAGTCTTATTGGAGTTTTATGTTTTGCAATCAAAGAGGATCAAGAATCAAAATCTTAAGTAAGTAAATCTTTTATCCTTGTGGAGATATTGAAATTATTTCTTTTCTAAAATTTTGATTGAATTCTGTTGATTGAGAATTTTAGGGTTTGGAGGAGTTTTGGAGAAATTTGTGTTTTTGAGGTTTCGTTGTTTAGTGATCCTAGAACACAAGATTCTGATGAAATTAGGGTTTATAGTCTTTTTAAAGGATTTGTAGATATTGGAGTTTGGAAAGCGAATCCAGCTACGACCTTATCTTGCTTGTTGTTTGTGCTTATAGAATTAGAAAAATAAATTGACTAAATTCTATCTGGATTATAATTGAAAAGTGTGTTGCTTGTGTTTGGCTTGGTTAGTAAAGACCACGCAAAGTGTAATACTAACGAGGCATCTTAATGATCTACGTGTGAGGGTGTTCCGAGTGGACTCACGCATAGAGATGATTCTGTAGATTAGGAGTCGTTCTGATCCGTATGGCGGTACACAACGATGTGTTGGGAGTACCCAACATCAGTATATATGAATATAACTATTTTATATAAAGGTTGTGAATTGGGGTCATGAGTTACTCAGGGTTTAGGACTAGTTGCAAATAGTTATAAACTATGTTGGTTGTTGGCTAATCAAAGATAATAACTTATGTATGTTGCATTAGTTTTAGGATTGTATGTGATTTCTATATAATGCATGTTCATGCGTATTTATTTGTGATATGGCGTACTAGGTGTTTTCATTCATTCCTTTATTTTTCAGGTGCAGGTGAAAATGATATAGTTTATGATTTATCTGGATTCGATGTATATATGGACTACGGGAGGACGTTAGTGGACCTGATTATCTTGTAGGTATCTAGATCATTTTTGGATAGCTGTTAGTAGTTTTAAATCCATGGGAAGTCTTTTTTTTTTTTTAATTTATTTTGAGGTTATGAGATTTTTGTGTAAAGACTTTTTATATGGATTTAGTCATAACAGGTTAGCTTTGGTTTATGCCAACGAGATAGTTATAAACAAGTTTTAGATTTTATGATGTTTTCAAAGTATTGTTATTTTGAGAGATTTGAAGATATATGTTTATAATTGGTGGATTATAGTTTTAATAGCCTTAGTGTGTTCTTAATAAGAGAAGGACACGTGGTGAGTTGTGATGCCTTTAATTTAGGGCGTAACAAAATTGGTTAGTATAACTTCTCTCCAATATGAATAGAAGTTAGCCCATTACCGTTTCTCCTAACAACTACCCACCGAACCACCCATGATGGCCTAAGCACAAAACTACTGTGCTAGCACTGCCTAGTAAGGTTGCCGCCTCTTAGACCAGGTCTAGAAAACGGCTATGCATAAGCAATAAGCAATTATCAAAGCCATCTCTAAGTATTAGTTCATTTAGAAAGCCTACCTTACATACAACATACAAGTCACTACCTACCTGGTACAAAATCTATACTGACCAAAACATAAAGCAGAAGACAAACTCCTCTATAAATATCTGCTTAAGAGATTAATTCATATAAGCATTTAAATCAATTATCAACTTATATGAATCTCATAATAAATACCCATTTTTCTAGTAAATATACATTTGAAACAACATACTCTCTTATTATTCTTGGACTATCATACAATAATTATATTAAATCTAATGCAATTATAAGTTAATATGGTCTTATAAGAGTTTACTGGTTAAATTAATTGCTAAATATAAATTGTTGGTCTCTGAAGAATTTACTAAACCAATATTAGTTAATAAATCTATATTAACTTAATTTTACTAAGTTGGATAGAATTAATCAATCAAGTTTATTTTATATTCAACTTAATCTACTAAACTCATTTTATGGTAATTAGATTCTTAAAATAGTAATTTCAATAACACATCCTATAATCAATCTAATAAACTTTTATTAAGTAAAATAACTCATTTAAAATATAACTACTCTATTTATATCATTCATAATCTATTTTTACCTCTAAATGTGCTAAGGAATCTAAACAAGTTTCCTATTATATTTATATTATCTTAAATGCTATATTCATACAAGTTTTATCAAATAAATTCCCAAAATCAAAATAATTAATTATTCATCTTAAAATTTATATTTTAATATGTAAACACATTATTTACATATGTTTCATATTTATTTGATTAGAATTAACTTACCCTAAATTGTAATATTTCATTTCATATAAAAAACTAGTGTACACCCTAACTTTAATAAATCGGTTCGCAATCTTAAACATGAGTCTTAAGCTCAAATTTTTGTGTAAACTACCTAACACATTTTTCTACATGTTCATAAGTTCAATTATTCTAAACTAATTAGTTAATTAAGGTTTTAAATTCAATTACATCTAATTTGGTCGGAACAGAAGAGACAGCACTGACGACCGATCAGTTCACTCAAATTTGACTATCAAGCTGGCCAGTTCTTTGCCGGTTCTTTACACCATAGTAAATTATACTTCTTAGTCTTTCAAAAAATTATAGTCTCAGCAAAAAGAAGAAGAAAAAGTCACCAAATTCAACCTTATACATCCACGTCATTGCTATTGGCCGAAAATACTGTTTTGCTATTTCATAATTTAAACTTTAAAAATAATAAATGTATTTCAAAAATAATAAGGAAAAGTTTTCTTAAAATGAAATTTTCTCTAAAACTAAAAATAGGAAGTAAGTTTCATAAAAACTAAGGATTTTATCTTAACAACTTTTCTAAGAATCTAGAGGAGTTCATAGGAATTTTTTTTACAATACATAAATAACATGGGAAGAAATTCTTGAGTAAAATAAAATTTTTACTAAACTCCACTTTTTCATCAATACTAGTTTGACAAACAAGAAATTCCTTTCAATGAAAATAGAATAATCTTAAGAAACAAGGAAATTATTTCTATGAATATAGAATTGTTATTATTTTCAAAAAGTATTAGAAACTAAGAAAATAAAATCATTCTTAAAAATTTAAAAGACTAAGGAAATGAATTTAGGAAAAGAAAATACTCATTTAAAATAACTTGAGATATTCTCAAAGCAAAATAAAAGGAATTTTCAAAAGTTCTCACTTTTCCAAAATCTTTAAAAGACTTTACTTTTTCGTGATTTGAGACAACTTTATTAATTTTATACAATTGATATGAGTCAATAAATATATGTATATACATTTCAAAGGTTTTACAAACCATTATAATATCTATCTCTTTAAAATGAGTTTTTGTTAAAAGAAGGAATTCAAGTTTTGTGAAAATTCATGGTGAATTTGATCAATATTTCGGAACTCAAACGACTTAGTTTGATAAAAATAATTTTAGAAATAGATATAATCTTTTTTCGAGTAGGTAGAAAACGGTATATTATATGCGAAATTCCGAGTTAAAATGAGCAAGTTATGACCATGTTAAGTTGGAATTTCCTCAAATCCAATTTTACCGTGATTTTAAGATAGATTTAGAATTTTCAAAAATAAAAATTCTATGAAAGACTCATTTTAGGTATTTCATCTTGTTTAGGTGAAGAAGGAATTGAGATCATTTTCCTGGAAGACTACTTCGATTAGGAACGATCGACATGGAGTGAGTTAATCCTTTACTAGTTACATTTCCTTGTTTGTGCTTGTAAGTAGTAGCACTAGAAAATAAGGAAAAGATAAATTAATAACTATTGTGTGATTTAGATTTATGATTGGTTGATATAATTAAGAATATCGAAAGAGGAATTGATAAATAAATTGTGATTCTTGCATTGATATGATGAACATTGTTTTGATCGCCTTTAACTTGAACTCAACATTATTTGGTTAAACTTATATAAAAATAATTCATACATATCATATTTGTGAGTCACATTTATTTCACTACTATTCTTCGTGTGGAGAAACGAGGAGTTGTAGTGGTGGCTAGTAGGAGCTAGAAAGTCTACATAGGCCAGTAGGAGCGGAAAGTTCTAAGGCGAGTACGAGCCAACAATATGCAAATATTGATGGTCGTATAGGCTTGTAACCTCCCAACCTTTGACATGGAGGGTAAAAAATTCATGCTATACATGATTTCCGGTTAATCTTGTGTATTTTGTTTGCTCATGTGATTGGTGCATTCTCATATGATTGTTTAAATACTTGTTTGATATATGGAAATGTTTTGTAGATAAGAGTTAATTCACTAAGCTAGTTTTGCTTATACCCCTATAGCTTTTGTTACAGTATGAATACATATGGTTGGCACCGAGGAGCCTCGTTTGCCAAGTATGAGCAAAGCTACTAGGAGTTTATGGGAGAAGTTATATGTATTTAGTTTTGAACATAGACTTCTAATAAAATCTCTATAGTAGGCTTATGTTATAGTTATGTATATTTTGGGTTTAGTTAAACAAGACTATTCGAGGTAGGGGAATGCCCCTAAGAAGTTGTAAGAGATTATTATCCAAATGAATATTTCATGTTTATTTATATAAGTTCTTACATGCTATTATTATCTACTTAAATGTAATACCCCTGTGAGTCTCCTACTATCTTGAAAGCACGCCTTGCATGTGATATCGAAGCTCCTGCATGACTAAGGTTGTCATTCATTAGCTTTAATATTATATGCAGTGGATTGCCACGTTTAGGGTACCCTCCGAGGAGTGACAAGAAGATTAAGAAGTATAAAATTAGGTAACACTTTACCTTATCTGTGCTTGGCTTATGGAGGGATTTTTGTGCATTTTTTGAGAGATTTTTTTGTGTGTTTTGAGAGAGAATTTGAAGAGATGAGGCTGCTGAACTGGGGAAAAAATTAGGTTTTCTAAGGCTCCTATTTATATTATTTCATGTCTTGTAATTTCTATTAGGGTTAAAGGCTTTTTAGTTATTTTATTAGAATAATTATAGGCATTTCGGTCCTTTCATGAGGGTAGAATTCTCTAGAATTGGCTAAGGTCATTTTAGTGTTTTCATATGTGGAAGTTCTCTAGAATTTAGGGAATTATAAGGTATATGATGGTGCATGATAGTTAATATGGTCTTATGGGCTTGTGGGCTTTGATTCATGGGGTTATGGGCTTGATTTCATGTAAATGGGCTTCTTGAATATGGGATTGGATTCATGTTAATGGGCTTGAACTTTATTATTAATGGGCTTAAGATTTTAGATGATGAATTAGGCTTTTCGGTATGGGCGTTAGGAATTAGAAATGGATATAAGAAGTAAGAAAAGAAAGTTTGCTAATTACATTAGAAATTGAATCTAGGAAATCTAATTAAAGAAAAATTAATATCTCACTTCGAGTCTAGGGTTTTAGGGGTTTAGAAATTTGTATTTGAGAGCAAATATTTATTTTTAAATTTCTAGGATTTAAGGAGTTAGAATTTATATTAAAATTTCTAAATTTTATGTTTATGGGTTTAAGTGATTGAACTTAATGAATAGAGTTCAATTGATAATTGAAAAGAATTAATTAATTTGAATTTGTTGAAATAGGTAATTGAAGTAGTTTTATAGGTTAAAGTGGGTATTTGCGATATTAGAACCTTTATTTTAATTAAATCCATTTACTAGTCCAATTACATTAAGTTATCTAATTATTCTAGAGTTTTCACTTATGCGATTAAGATTTCTAGGTCGATAGGTTAATTTTGGATATCATACTCAATAGATCTAAAAATTCTAAGTTTTATGATTACATATTTAGAATTTTTATTCAAGCCCTAGTTTAGTATATATTAATCAGTTTCTATTTATATCATATATTTCAACCCTAACGATTCATCTTTAAACTATCATTTACTATCTAACAAACCTTAAAAATTAATCGAGTCTACACATTTGATATCTATAGTTGTAGGTGTATAGTTCGTGAGTTATTGACTCGTGTCTAAACTAAATTAAGATTAAGGTAGTGTATCAAAATTTTAGGTAATTGAACTTGAGAAATTGGTCTTAAGTCGATAATTGAAAGGAATTGAATAACTTAGTACGTTAGAGATAGAAAATTGAAGTAATTTGATAGGTTAAAATGGGTATTTGTTATATTAAGGTCTCTTTTTCCATTAAATCTATTTTCTAATGAAATTATATTAAATTTTCTAATTATATTCTATAGTTTACGAAATTCAATTAACTAAACTATCTAAATTTAATTATTAAGTTAAATTTAAAATAAGGTTCAAAACTATCCTAATTTTTATAGTATTTAATTATCACATTGCTAATTCAAGTTGGTAAAATTCGGTGTATTTTATTACATGATAGGGTTTAGTGGTGAACCAAAATCTAAGTGTTCTTGCTTTTTAATCAATTAATTAAGTGAATTGTGTTGTGACTCGATAGAGCTAATAGCATAAGTTAATAATAGATTTACCATATTAACCTCAACTTTTATAATCACTTAAAACTTAACAGTGAGATAATGGGAAAAAGGTGAGTAATAGCACTTGCCAAGATCCCTAAGGAGGACGACTCTATACTTAATTCCTATACTACTGTGATAGGTGCACTTGCCTAGGTGTTGATCATAGTAGATTTAGGATATATGTTAATGAACATTAAAACTTGGTCTTATACAAACACACATTCAAGCTCCTTGTTTTTAAAAGACTTTAGTGACATAGATGAAGGAAAATTGTAATTTATACTATGTGTAAGTTAGGTTGCATTTATGTGCATTATGGGTAATATGTATGGTAACATTTAGGTTAATAATTGTGTTTGGAAGGTCTAATATTGAGGTCACTAGGGGTTTTAGGTAGTATGGTTAGGTAAGGTTATAAACACAATGTAGGTTTGTTGGTTTGGTTTTGAAATTGAAATAGATGTGGAGAAATAGTGTGGCTGGGTCTTGGGTTTTTATGTATTAACATGATTTGAGTGGTTTGTTGTATTTTTTCCTTTTTCTAAACTCTCTTGCCCTATGACTTTTCTCTTTTTTTTTCTTACATTTTATTCAGTGTGTGAATTAAATTAAATGCACAAACTTGAAATGATAATACCCATAGCATGAGTTATTCTACCCTGTAACTTAAGGTTAGAGTTCAGTGATCTCGAGAAAGACACTAACATATAATCAAGCATTTTGCAGTTCAAGAAATTAATAAGAATTACATGAAGATTTAGTGCGTTGCATGATAAGATTTAGTGGTAAAGCAAAATATAAGTGTTATTGTGATTAAATCAATTAATTAAGTGAATTATGCTGTGAATCGATAGAGCTAATAACACTAATTAATAGTAGATTAACTCAGCTTTTACAATCACTCAAAATTTAACTGTTAGATAATATGAAAGAGCCATAATTCCCAAATTTATATTTTAGACATGAATGTTAGAGCATTTGTGCATGATTTTGAGCATGACATATGTGATTTGTGTTAGTATATAATATATGTGTTGTATTAATGTATTTGAATATTGAAATATCTTAGTGTGAATAAATATTATATCTATGAATTTGTAAGTGAAATAAAGTGTATGAAAATTTGTTTAAAATAAGTTAAATATGCTCAATATATATATTCCTAGACATAGTAGAAAATTTTGGAGACAAACAAGCCTAAACTAATTTATTTTAGGCCAAAATCAAGCCAAACCCATGCAAATCAAAACCTATATCATGGCAGCCTCTAAAGTCAACATTTGGATAAATATCAACTCTAATTTTAGCAAAATTTGTATGAAAAATCAGACCATCCAAGACAACCCACTAGAGAAGAGAAAAACACCATTTTTCATCTTCTAAAGCTCACCTCATTCAAGTCTAAACACCACCTCAATTTCCCTCAAGTAAAACCATCATTTTCTTGTGACAAGACCATAAAACTAAGCTCAAGCTTCTTAAGGTATGTGTTTGTTATGTTAAGAGCATATTTGTTAGTTTAAGGTTTTACTAGAGTATGAGTTTTCATGTTAAAATGAATTTTGATGAGTTTTGATGATTTATATGAGTTAGCTATGTATTAAATGATATCTTGATGGTTTTAAAGTTTTTGTTTGTGCTTAATAACTGACAAAAGTAATAGAGTGAATGAAGTTGGAAATGAGTAGGGTTAAGATAGTTTAGAGAAGAATGAATTGGCTAACGAGGGTTAAATGAGAATTTGTGATTGAAATGGTGCATATGGGTGTTTGATGAGGTTAAAGTGAAGATTTTGTATGCTAAAGGAAGTTAGAATACATATAGGTTGAAGTTTGATGTTGGAAATATGTTTAAAGGAAGTTTGAAAGTGAAAAATGTAGTAAAAAGTTGTGTTTTGAACAGGGATGTCTGTAATTTTTTTATTGCAATATATGTCGCCTCAATACCACCGACATAGAGGTAACACTGCTGGCGTACACACAACACTGGTGTTGGGGTATTCACGGGCGTAGACTGACCCCGTAGAACTCTAAAAAATTTTGATAAATTTGAGTTGCGATCTACACCGGTGAAACGACGCCAGCGTAGACTACAACACTTTTGGCGTTTGGCTTAACACTACCAGCGATGGCAAACGTACAATTTTTTGTGTAGACTATACCACCTTAACGTCGTCAGCTTTGAGGCCGACGTATCTCCTGTTGTTTTCCCATTTTCAAAACTTATTCACATTTAACATCTTTCCAAGCTTCACATTTAATCTTTTGATGATTTTATGAGTTTGTTTGATGTATAAATATTATGTTATGAACTTGTATAGAATGTACTTGAGTTTCTTGACCCCAAAGCCTAAAGTTATTTGTGATTGGTTTAGGATTAGTAGTATTGATATGAGTTGAAATTTCTTGTAACAATGATAGATCCTCGGTTGATCACCAATTTTGATCCACGATCTAATTCAGGTACACAGTAATGTGTTTGATTCCTTGCCTAGTATAGGCATGAATAATTTTACTTTAATTTAAGATAAAACTTAAATTGTTTGAATTGATTGTCTATTATGGCGTTGAATCTAGTTCAATGAGTGGTACCTTGCCAGATTGGGGGTATAGTAGTTTAGGCACTTAGGCCACTCCTGTCTTTATGATAAGACTTTTATAAGAGGCAAGGCGGGTAATTGATATGGTTGTTGGTATCGGTATAACATTTGTTTATTCTTAAAGAGAAATAATATGATTTAATTCAATTGTTTATGGGAACATTTGAATTAGATGATATTATGGATTAAGTTAAGTAAAGTTGTGAAACGGTTGAAAACCCTAGATGAAGCTACTTTTTTTTATGGATATATCATCTAGGAGATATAATCCCCGAACAACTTATATAAACCCCCTAAGTGTCGAGATCATTACTCAGGATTCCTCGGTATCCTTGTTGTCCGGAGTTTGAATACTCTAATGTTGTTTGACCAATTAAATATTTCGTAATAACTTGATGGTTGTTACATTTGCATGTAGTTTAACCTTGTGTGTCATTCGTATTTGCTTTTGTTACTTGCGTACTGAGTCTTTGGCTCATTATTTCATATTTTAGGTGTTGATGCTGGTGATGAGTTCTACACCAGTATAGGGTACGTAATGGATTTTGAGGATTTCCTAGATGATTGGGAGGATTAGAGATAACCATGACCTTGATGGAACTTTTGTAATAGTATAGATTTAGAAGACCTATGTAATAGGTATTGTAGCTTTTGCTTATCTTATGTATTTTGTAAATGGCTTGTTTATAAGCTTGTCTGTAATACCTATATATATAAATGTCTATAGTGGATCTATAACTTATATGACAATGTTATTTTTTCTAAAAAGTTATAAAGAGTTAATAGTTTTTCAATTTATTCTTATAGGATATTTAGGTAAACAAATATCCAAACTAATCCTGGTAATCAACCTTACATATAACACTGCAGGTTATATGTGGTTGGATATCTAGATTCACTTATTTTAAATATAGGAGTGAGTCCATGTCTTTACATATAGGAAAAAGTAAGTACTAGTATTTACAAAGATCCTTGCGAGAACAACTCTATACTTAATTCCTAAATTACTGCTATAGATGTACTTGCCTAGGTGTCAATGGTAGTTTGGATTTAGGATATAGGTTAATTAACATTAAAACTTGGTCTTACACAAACACACATTCAAGCTTCTTGTTTTTTAAAAGATTTAGTGACATAAATGAGTGAAAATTGTAGTTTATACTATATGTGAGTTAGGTTGCATTTGTGTGCATTTTAGGAAATATATATATATATATATATGGTAACATTTAGGTTAATAATTGTTTATACAAGGTCTAATATTAAGGTCACAAGAAGTCTTAGATAGTTTGGTAAGGTAGGGTTATAAGCACAATATAGGTTTGTTGATTTTGTTTTGAAATTGAAATCAATGTGGAGAAATTGTGTGGCTAGGTCTTGGGTTTTTATATATTAACATGGTTTGAGTGGTTTGTTGCATTTTTTTTCTTTTTCCAAACTCTCTTATCCTTTTTATCTTTTTCCTTTTCTTATTGTTATTTAGTGTGTGAATTAAATTAGATGTGCAAACTTGAAATGATAATCCATTATTTTACCCTGTAAGTTAAGTTTCTTAAATTAATTTTATTATTTAAATATTTTCCTCTATTATGTAGGACATTCATTATTCACTCCATTGATGGCTAAATTCTTCTTTGCACATCCAAATGTTTTTCTATCACCTAGTAAACATTCTACGTTATTATCTTAAATTCCATGTCACTTAAAGCTATAATGGCTAACGAAAAGGGCTTCAGTACCACTTGAAGTGTGGTGGGTATATTTAACAAATAAATGTAATTTGTGTATGATCAAAGTAGATTTAAGTTTAGTGAATGTGATAACATTAATGTAATGACGTGGTTGTGAAAAAAAAATGAATAAACAATGTAGCAACTATTACTCATTATAGGAGAAATCGAATGCGGTTCACACTTGAAAAGTAATGCTTGTAATTTTCATTAATTTTTTGCATGCACATTACATTAATACATAATTATTTATATAAAATTAGATCACTTCCCCATTATAGACACCCCATTTTTACACATTTAAGGCTTCAATTTATAATGAAAGTTAATATTGTATTAAGCCCACAAATTACATTTTTTATTTAAAAAAATAAATATATAATAATATTAAGAAATAATAAAATAATAATGATCCATAAATTAATTAATAAAATAATAATATGTACATATTGTAGATTCATAATTTTAAACAAAAGTTATAAGAGCTTAATATAATATTGTTTTTAATTTAAAATTATTTTATTCAATTAAATAGCCTACAATGGGCTGACCTATTTAATTGGCTCCAGTTTTGAAGCCTTAAGCGCAATTTGTGTGCAACCCAAATCGAAGTATAGGCCAATAGCCATATGCATAAGTCATTACATGCATCTGAAAATATCAAGGGTACGTTTCTTGAAGAAGGCAAAATGCCTCTTTTATTTTTCCCTACACGTATGCCATGCAGCATGCTCCCATTGGCCACGATGACGTCATGGAATGATACCATCGTCATCTTCCTCCTTCAACAAGTCCAAAATTGCCACACCTTCCACATCTGATGGACCACTTTTAAGGTCAATTTTGACCCATTTTTCTTCACAATAATGGTGAAATTATAAAATTGGTCTCGATTCATAGTTTAAGGCATTCAAAATTAGACTAAAAAATGGGGAAAGTTTGAACACAGACAAAGCTCTATCTCACTTTAATGGCGATTCTAACCAAATTGAAGATGAATCGAACCTTCCACAAGCATTTGATCGTCAAGTATGCTTAAATATGCTATTGAACTTGCCTAAAAATGCAAAATCATCATTAACCAAAAAAAAACTTTTACCAATTAAAAAAAACTAAAATTGATCAACATACTAAGCTTTTTTTTTTTAAGAATTACATTTGGTCTAATCCTGATTAGCAGGTATGTAGACATCTCTAAAGTAACATAAAATATGGAAAATTCATTTTTTTTTTGTAAATATTAAACTGATTTTTGCTATTTCTTATGAATGCTAAAATTTCTTTTACTAACATGCAAATCACATGTAAATATCATACTTTATATCATCATGAATTTTGAGCATAAAAAAAAAGGATTTTGATTAAAAAAATTTAGAGAAGAAACCATGTGATTTTAATAAGATAGCCCACATAGTAGAATTTATGGTATAAAAATGGATTTCATAATTAGTTTTTATCGCGACCCTGTAGCTAAGTTAGAATTAACCGACCCATTAGTTTTAACTTGTTATTTTTTCCTAACTATGTTCAGGTGGCGACTCCTTATAAAATTAACATTTCTTTCAATTATTAGTTGAGAGTCTGTATCAAATGGATTAAGGTTTGATATGGAGCAAATTGGAAGGAATCAAATCAAAAACGAAAAAAACCTGGCTCAACACCTATAATAAAAATATTTTTCTATTCAGTGGACGATTTGCATAAACAAGTCATATACCTAGGTGTGTTCTTCTCAAATCAAATGCAAGAGTGGACGCATAAATTAAGCTTTCTGCCGCTCTTCCCTTAAGTTCCAAAAATTTCAATTTTCAATGCATGGTTGTATGCACAATTGTATTCTCAAGACAGGTACTTCCTTTAGGCTTTCAATCATTTTGAAAATAGCTTCAAAACACATCAAACTTGAATTAATTGTTCCAAATCAGATCTTCAACCCCTAAATCAAAATATAATATCACTAAGTATCTAAGTCAAGTAAAACACCTTAAAATACTAAAAAGTAATAGTAAATTTAATTTATGAAATTGGTACAAATAAGCATTATCATATAGAATTATAAATATAGCAATTGATTATATACTTCTATGTCACGTTTGATACAAAGGAATCATTCGGAATGGAATCTTTATTTAGATTGGTAATAGAATGAAACAAAAAGGAATTAATTTATATTGGAATTTAATAAAATACCATTTATAAAAAATAAAGTAATAAATTCATATGGGATAAAAAAAGTTATTTGATTTAAAATCTTTAATGAAAGGTGGAAAGAAACCATGATTCTGCCTTCTCATAATACTTCCAAACGCGCGAAAATGAATGGAAGCTGGAATACAAAATTCCATCCTTGTCCAATCCTACATACCAAACAAGCCACGAGTACTTAAGTATAATACTAATATAAAAACATGAGTATTATACTACTATATTTAATAGCATTTGATATGACTAGACCATTTGATGTTTTATGCTAATTAAATAATAAAAGACACCTACTACATGTTTGTTGCCTTAAAACAGCAAAATCTAGGGTAAGCTATTAGAGCTAAGTAATGTATCTACATTCCTAATGTGATTTAGATTCTCTTAATCTTTTAGGTTCGCTTGGCATCCCGTAGATGGCAGACACTTTTTAAAAACTTTTTCTAGCAAATTGTTAGTCAATAAATACATATAGATGAAAATTATGGTAGTTCTTATGAAAACATCAAATAAACTAAATACAGATAAAATATAGCTGCAAATCAAGCATCTTTACATATAAAGTTTATATACAGATATAGATATATGTGGAAACAGACAATCCAAATGGACCCTTTATCCAATCGAAGCCAATATTGTTTACTTTTCTTTTAAATATATGGTAACAATATTATATATTATGTTTGTTCATTCATTGCATAAAACATCTTGAAAGAATAAATTGAGAAAAATTAAGAGAAAACAAGTGTGACATCTATTTTCTAATAATGTTTTAGCTTTAATTGATTGACCTTTTTTTTTTTTTAAGTCTACGTCTGATCTTTATTTGTTATGTGTGTAATCTACATTTGCTTGAGACTGAAGTTTGAAAAACTATTTTGTTTATATCACAATTATTTTTTTAATAATGATGATAAAAGTGGTAATTGAGGCATGAGAATTGGGAAACAAAGATTTTCATACTTTTAAGAAAGCAGATAAAAGGGAGAGGATCGAAATCTAGGTAGGAGTAAAAGAAAGGCAAGATTACAAGGACAAGGAATATAATGGTACTAGCAGAACATAATCATGTTGGACAAAATAACAAGCTTCGTTCCCTTTTGCTAAGTTCCCAACAAGAATAAGATAAAAATAAAAAGAAATTAGAAGAAAACTTACAATGAAAACGGAAGCATTTTTTATTCACAAACAATACTTAAAATGGAGATAGAGAAATGGTAAAAAGAAATTATTACAAGGATGGTTTTACAAGGGTTTGTCATGTTGTGTCTAAGGCAATATATCACAAGAATAGTAGTTGCTAAAGAGAGAAGACAAAAGAATGCTAAAGAGTGTTTACGAGTGCTTACTCTAAATGCTTGGTGTTGTTTTCGTTAGTGAAGTCTGAGGCTTCTATATATAGAATTCTTGAAGTCTTGTGGCTTTATTTGTGTAATATAAAGATAAATAATTTATAATAAAGGACAAAAGTGTCATTTATTGAAAAATAAGAGGGTTTTATTGTCACGCCCCGTAGGGTATCCTAAACGTAACAGCCCACCACATACTAAGTAAGACTCTCGAGTTCCCTACCTGAGCCCTTCGGGAGTCTTAAGTAGATGTAAAGCGTTCCTTTACGATAATAGAATACTTCAGCAAATGGAGTTAAACAATTTAATATGGCATTCCTTAGCCATAGATAATAAATCAAAACGCATAATTATAGTTTACAAAATCTAAGGGGCATTCCCCCGCAAAAGAATAACAAGTCCATTACAGTCATCCAGAGTCCTTAGTTTCCAACGGAAGTCTATACAAAAAGAATGGATTAAACTTATATGGGAAACTCCTATCTCCTACCTGTGCTGTGGCTTGCCTCGGCCTAAGCCATATAAACTCGTGCTGCAATAGATAAAAACTATGGGGGCGTAAGCTAACTAGCTTAGTGAGTAATAACTTCCATAACACAATTAAATACAATCATTCAAGCAAGTGATTATTCAAGCAAGTGTATGCATCAAACAAATGTGATCAACAAACATATGACCAACCGGAAATCATATGTGGATGGACTTGCGCCCTCCATCCCGGGTTAGCAGATTAACGAATCCTACGACGCCGTTTAAGCTCACGGTCAACTAACAATATTTCGTTTTATGGATCACGATTAACCAACAAATTCGTTTTATGGATCACGATTAACCAACATATTCGTTTTATGGATCACGAAAAACCAACCAATGCGAATGCTCCAACCCCATCGTGATATGAATGAATCAATTTACAATTGAAGTCGAATATTCATTAATTCAATTCTTTTAGGTGACCAACAAGTATTCGCAGACATTCATCATAAGATACTAGCTAATCAGTCAATAGCTTAACACCGGTTTCGATATTCCTTAAGTTCCATTACATATCAGCAGTAGACAACATATATAATTCCCATATACCCCATCATGCATATACAATTTCTTTTTATCTTTGCCTACACCACTAGTGCCACTACATTACAATCACATTCATTAATTGAGAGTGGAAGTAAAACTCACTCGGCCATTGGACGCCGGTCTTTCTAGTAGTAGTAGTCGGAGGTAGGGTGTCGTCCTGCTCGGGATCACCTACCAAGCAAGAATAATCCTAATGAGATCTCATTATGTAACTAAATCAAGCTACACATCTAAACTAAATGAATTCGGATTTCTCGCTATTTGCGGAAGTTCCGACTTAAAACGGCCATAACTTGGTCATTTCAACTCGGAATTTCGCAAATTTTATATCGATCTCTATCTACTTCGAAAGATCTATCTATTTCTAATATTAAATTCAAGTTTTGAAAATAGTAAAGTCACGGAACAGTAGGATCAGATCTGTTCCACACTTTCTCCAATTCCGACAATTTGTTTTGCTTTTGATAAGAAATGTTCCTAGTTGATGATTCATGCATGAATGGTATAGGAATGAATTACTAACATGAATGCCATGTAATGGACTCAATATATGCATGGTCATGATGATTTTGTGATAATAAACTCTTATGAACTCCTAAGTGTTAGAAAATTCCGTAAAGGTTATTTCTAAAAGCTATTCTTCCACTTTACACTCCTTAGGGTTTCTTTGACTTTTAATCTTGTAATCCACTTGTTATCTAACTAAAAATAAGTTCTCAAAGTCTATATTAATCATGGCCTTCATTCATGCATAAAAATTCCCATTTTTCATTTGGTAAACATGTCTTTAAACAAGCTTTTTGTAAAAATCCGAATTTTCCAAATTTCATTTTCTTGCATTTTTCTTAAGGAAAAACTTGTCTAATGCATTAAAAATTGAAGCTCCAATATATATATTATCTAAGGACTTCATTTAGCTTATAAAACATCAAATTTAGACTTAGATACCAAGTGTTCTTGTAGGCATGAACCTAAATTACGAATTTAACCATTGATCAACATATCAACATTTTTCATTCTAACTCCACTACTTGTTTTACATTCCTATCATGCCTAAACTCATCCAAGCTTATGAAAATCATTCTTTCAAGATATCTATCACATATACCCTTCATTTTTCTTGTGAAATATGAGAAAAAATGATTTTGGTGGCTTTTAAGGTAGGGTTTCATTTCATCCGAATTTCAACATTGCATATTCAACAAAACCTTTCCTTTTTCAATGTTCTTGCTTCCTATATGTAAAGATCTACTATCTAACACCTCTATACATAACAAGACTAATTTTTATGATCATCAATGCATGGAAAAAAAATAACCTATGATCATATGTACATGAAGTGTGGATGTCTAAACTTTAGATCTACTATATATAATGCATGAATCATGGATCTCATGGCATGAACAACAATATATATGCAAGATCTCTACTTTACATGCATGAACAAGTTGATATTTCAAACAAAACTCATTCAAAGACTAGATCCACTTCTTGTGATGGCTTGAGATTCTTGTAGTAGTGTTTTCATGTCCCTTGCTCATGCTCATTGGGATTAAATGAGAAAACACACAAGAATGATCTTGCCATTACAAGATTTGGGATGAACAAGGCCTAAAATCAACATACCAAAGGAGTCTTGAAGTGGAAAAGAGAAGAAAACAAGTTGAAGTTGTGAGAGGAAGAGGGAGGGGAGCTCACGGCACTTAAGGGAGAAAAGAGAGAGTTTTGCTCTTTTACAAAATTTGAAACAAGAAGAAGAGGAGAGAGAGAAAAAATGTATATATATGAAGTGAATTAGGGTTTAACTAATTAAATTGAAGTAAAAATAATTGAATTGAGAGGGAAACAAGGGGGGGGGGGGGGGGGGGGGGAGGGGCGCGCGGGCCACTTCTGTGTGTGTGTGTGCTTTTAAAAATTTGATATTTGTAATTTAGTAAATTAAAATGTAATAAATGTGATAATTATTTAAGAGACAAAATTTCTTGGAAAAGAAAATTGAAATGAGTAGTTGTAAGGATGTAAGAATAGGGTATGGGTAGTGTGTAGTGTAGGTTGTACTTGTGAATAGTAGACAAGACATCTACTTTACCGGTTGTTACCGAAAACACGGGAAAAGCTATAACTGTAATTTTTATAGCTCGGAAAATTACGAAATTGATATTTTTGGAATCCTTATAAAATTACGGTTCTAATGAATATTCCGGAATATTTTTCTGAATCCGTGGTCCGGGCACGCTTTTCCGTAATTGAGCTCGGGAAGGCTCGGAATTGAAAAATTCCCGAATTTAAAATTTCAAAGGTTTAAAATGTACTTTAAACAATAATTCAACTTCATTTACTTTATAAAATTTCTTTTATTATGAAACCGAAGGAAAGCCGGATTTAGGGTTCTAGGCTTCTCTCACTGAACTCAACTGGTCGGATTAGGGTTTCGCTTCCAACTCCGGGGTTTCCTAGCTACTGAGAATACCGGGGTTTACATTTATGGTCTACCCTAATATATATATATATATATATGTATGTATGTATTGTCAAACGGTAGATACGTGATTGAAGACAAGAGGACACAGCTATAAGCCGACCACTTAAGCCACTTGCCTTCAATTCTATACCGCCAACCATGGTCCTATACGTTGCCAGCATTGAGTCGGCCATCACGGCCACATAATCATCCTTTGAGTTGTAGGCTACCAGCTTTCATGCCATTGTACATGTTCAAAATCTGTAAAGATTTGCAAGTCTTTATGTAACACTAACCTATTTCTTCTTCTCCAAAACCATTCCTGAGCAATAGAACACCCTAAAAACTCTCTATAATCGTGATTAGTGCATCAAGGGAGAACAAGATTCAAGATTAGGTAAGATTAATTCTTTTCAATTCTTTAGTGATCAAAGGGATGATCTCCTCATAAAGTTTCTTTGGTTTCGAAAGGAGTTAATTTGGAGACGTTTTTGAGAAAAACCCTAGGTTTCTTGTTAAAGATTTTGTGTTCAGCAATCAAGGAGGAGCAAATATCAATAGATAGGTAAGTTGAATCTTTTCCATTCTTTTGGTAATCTAAAAAATGTGATCTTGTTTGAGTTGCTTAATTTTTATTGAAGGAAGTCATAGGTTTTTAAGGAGTTTTTAAAGAAATCCTATTATTTTGGAGATTCTATAATTTTTACAATAAAAGAAGAAAGGTATGTATGAATTTAGAGTTTGTTGTTCTTTCCAGTTTATGGTTTAGATGATGATGGATTTATGATTATTTTGTGAAAATATATTTTGATTGAGTAATTGATTATGATCAGGTGTTTTTGGGGAAATTAGGGATTTTATTCCTAAAGTAATTTTAAGTACGACCTTACATTGCTTATTGATTATGATAAGGTGTTTTTGGTGAAATTAGGGATTCTATTCCTAAAGTAATTTTAAGTATGACCTTGCATTGCTTATTGATTATGATTGTAGCTTAGTTTTTGTAAATTGACATAATAATATCTAGCTTTAAGTTAAGTTTACTGCTTATCTTTGGCTGGGTCTAGTAGATCATGAAGATCATTGCTGCTAGGATGGTGACCCAATGATCTCTATGTGTCCTTGTCCCGAGAGAAGTCGTGCACAAAGATTATCCGATAGTCTAAGAGTTGCACAAGTATGGTACCCAAGCTGTGTAGGGAGTACCCAATACCAATATATGTATATATTATTATTTTCGATACTGATTGTTTCTACGGATTCCTGAGTTACTCCGAGTTTAGGACTAGATTGCAAATGGTTCTAAACTGTATTACTTACATGGCTAAATAAAGATAATAATCAGAGTTTGTTGCATATGTTATTAGGTTACATGTAAATTTTGTTTGATGCATATTCATGCACATATATTTGTGGTATCACGTACTAGGCCTTTGTGCTCACTCTTTTATTTTTCAAGAACATGTGATGATCCCATAGTGTTTAATCTATATAAGATATGATGTCTGTGTGGACTATGTGGAAGATGATAGTGGACCTAAATTTCTGTTGATGTTTAAATATTTTGGTTTGGAGACAGACAAAGTTGAAGATCCTATGAAGTTTAAATGATTTTGAAAATATTTTATAAGACTTTCCTTAGGATGTTTTAAGTTTAAATTATGTGATGCTAACTAAGTTGTTCAGAAGTTCTATTATTAAGAAATATTTGTTTTAAATAGGTACTACTTTATATGGGAGTTTGATGTTGCATGACTCAATTTGTGAATTAGTAAAATAATAGCTTTAGTGTGCCCATACCTAGTGAGACACATGGCGGTTGTAATGTCATATTAGGGTGCTACAACTTAATTGATATTAGAGCTAGAGGTTATGAATCTTATTGATATAAGTTATAAACTCCTTAAGATGATGAGCATTGATGAGTGGGGTAACAAATAGTTGAGGTTGCTTATCTAGATTGGCATTGCCTTTATCTAGTAGTTTTATATAGTGTTTGATCATTATAGCCTATTATATCTTTGTTTTATGTTTTCTGTGTTTATCCTTGTTATAATGACACCTAGAAGAAGAGCCCCTGATGTTGGTTCCTCCAGAGCTAGAGGAAGAAGTTAATGGAGGATAACCACCTAAGAACCAGGACCTATCACCACCACGCCCCCTCCCCCCAGTAGCTCAAGCGCAAGCAATGAATACTTTACTAAGGGTAGTTACGTAGTAATATCAGACCATGCATCAAGATGTGTAGGTGATACAAGCCAATGCTCTAGCTTGGCAACAAAGGACATAGAGGCAAAATGGAAATGGTGGCAATGGTGCCAGACATATAGATGTGTTAAGTCTGAATAAGTTTGTGGATTTGGTATATAAGTTTGAGCCAAAGCTTGGGAGATCATTAGATGCGCAGTTGTGGATGGAGGAGGTGGAGAAAACTTTTGCTACCGTGGACATATTTGAAAATAATAAAGTGGAATATGCTTCCTATTTGCTTACTAGGAGAGCAAATAATTGGTGATTGAGCACCAAGGGACACATGGTTGAAGCGATCACATGGAATAGATTCCAACAGGCTTTCTACAGGGAGTTTTTCCCTAAAAGTGATAAACAATAGATGCTGCAAGAGTACTACACTCTCCAGTAAGCTAAAATGTCTATTGAGGAGTATAAAGCTGAACTAAACAAGATAATGGGTATCCACCAGGTCCTTTGAAGGAGATGAGGAGGTTAAAGTGAGTAGGTTTATTATAGGGTTAGTGCCTGAAATACAACACTAGGTGAACTTGATAGATTTAACCAACTACTCAGCTGTGATCAATAAAGTAAAGACTATTGAGTAGGGCTTAACGAGATTAAAGGTTATGAGACACAGAAAAGAAGAAGAAGAAGTAAAAACACAGAAGAGATAATGAAAAATTAACAACTATGACAAACCACATCTAAAACAGTGAACGACTATTGAAGATAAGATAAGACAATAAATTGATATCCAAAACAAGGAATGACTGCTAAAGATAATAAATTGACAATGACATGGCAGGTGAAAAGAATAAATTGATAGATAAAGACAAATAAAGCTACAGGACTTAAAGAGACTTCACTGAAAAACAACACCAAGCATTTAAAGTAGGCACTCATAAACACTCTCTAGCAACTAGTATCTTTTTAATATACTGCCTTAGATACAACAGAACCAAGTCTTGTAAAATCATTCTTGAAATAATTTTTTTTCACCATTTCTCTATCCCTACTGAACTACCTTTTGTGGATCAATAAAACTTCTGTTTTCACTGTAAGTTTTTTTTTTTTTTAACTTCTTTTTATTTTTGTCTTGTCCTTGTTGGGAACTTAGTGAAAGGAAACAAATCTTGTTACTTTATCTAAAATGACTATGTTCTATTAGTATAATTATATTTCTTTTTCCATATTGGTCCTTTTTTTGTATAAATTATTAAAATAAAAGATTAATAAATTCAATTTTACATTAGTTTATTGAGTATTTAATTCTACCATAAGAGTATATATATTTGTATTTCTATTTTTTGATATCTTATATTTTATAACCTTATATTTGAATAGATAAAAAGAAAACCAAATAATAAAAACAAAAACAAAAACAAAAATAAAGTGATTTAAAAGGTTTGGATGTTTAATTACAAAACAATGCAAAGGATCTTAACCGAAACATAAAACTAACGAACAAAGCAAAAGGGCAAAAAAAGGTTCGATCTGAAAGTTGAGGTTTGATCAAAGCATCTAATTTTTTTAATAACCGCAATCTTTGAAGCCCAAAAGTGAAGAAAAAGGGCCTGTGTTTTGTCGCCTCTTAGAGTGGCCTATTGGAAGAAGAACGTACCTTTTCTTCTTCCTCTGTGAGCAAAGAATCTCAATCTTCAAATAAGGATAAGCTCCCCCATCTCTCTTCCTCTCCCCAACATCCACCTCCTCTAGTAGAATGATTAGCAAACAAGGTAGGAATGTGGGAGATTGAAGGGTGCTTGTTTGGGTTCCTGAAACAATTTAGGAAAGAGGAAGAAAGTAGGAGGGTTTATTTATTTATTTTTTTGTGTGATTCTTTCTCCATTTCAAATTCATTTTAGTCCTTCACTCCATCATAGTTACAGAACCAAATGGTCTCCTTCCTTAAAAACCGTTAACCCTACCAAGAAAGCAACAAAATTTAGGTACATCACTATTAATTATTTAATTTAACAACTATTTAAACCCTTGTTATTACATAAACACACCACATTTTCCCAAATCCTTCTGTGTCTTCCAACACAAACTTCTGCTCTGAGAGACATAGAGAGAGGGGGGAAAGACATCTGATTTTACAGAAAAAAAAGTAAACAGGACAAGCACACAACAAACACAATTTAGCATCCATTAATATTGTTGTTGTTCTGGATCTTGTTCCCCTCCTCTCTTTCTCTCTCTCTCTACCTCTCTCCCCTTTCTCTCTTCTCCAAGGATGTTTCAATCCACCTGCATTCTCTCATTATGCATCCTTTTCATGTACCCATTTGCCGTTTCAGGACTTTCTACAAATCTAACCCTCACACATGCACATCCAAACCCTGAAGAAGTTGTTCAAGATGTACAAAGGTAAGACCTTTTACTAACACTTTACATGAAATGCAAGTGGTTTTTGAACTTAGAAACATCATCATTACACCATTTTTTCTGTGCTATCTTCTAAAACCCCATCTGGGTCTCACTCATTGCATTAAAAACTCATATCTCTTAACACTTTTCCACATCCGGGTGGATTTCGTTTCAGCCAGAACTTCAATCTAACATCCACTACATTACTCCCATTCCATTGCCCTGTTTGCCCTGTTTCTCCTGTTTCAAACATCAAAATTTTCTTGAACTAAAATTAAAAAGAAAAACATTTAAAAAAAGAATTAAAAATCCAATCTTTTAACGTATTTAAACTTCTTTTGATGTTCCATTTTCACAGGAGAGTAAACTCATCACTCACAAGACGCCTTCTCCAACAAAGCTGCCAAACCGGAAACCCCATAGACGACTGCTGGCGCTGCGATCCCGATTGGTCGACCAACCGCCAGCGTCTAGCCGACTGCTCCATCGGGTTCGGAGCAACAGCTGTTGGGGGAAGAGGCGGCAGAATCTACATCGTCACGGACTCCTCGGACTCCAACCCAACTAACCCTACCCCAGGAACACTCCGCCACGCCGTAATCCAAGACGAACCGCTCTGGATCATATTCCAATCCAACATGCTGATAAGGCTGAAACACGAGCTGATAATGAACAGCTTCAAGACCATCGACGGCCGTGGGGTGAATGTCCACATAACGGGGAATGGATGTTTGACCATACAATACGTTTCCCACATCATCATCCATAACGTGCGGATCTACGATTGCAAGCCGTCGGGGAGTACTAACATTCGGTCGAGTCCAACCCATGTCGGCTGGAGAGGGAAATCGGACGGTGATGGGATATCGATATTTGGGTCGTCGAAGATTTGGATAGATCATTGCTCGTTGAGTCATTGTACGGATGGGTTGATTGATGCGATTATGGGGTCTACTGGGATTACTATCTCCAACAGCTATTTTTCTCATCATAATGAAGTTATGTTACTCGGGCACGACGATAGGTAAATTTCCTAAATTTTTTTTTTTATAGTTTTTATTAAAAAAAAAAGAAAATTTACAAGGGATTTTGCTTGAATGAATAACCAATTTTGTTGACAACAATTGTTTTTATGCACATTTTGCAGCAAGGTTTTGTTAACATGGACTTTCTAGTTTAACTTTTAACAGTTTTTTTTTTTTGGCCCAATTATCTTTTAATGGTTAATATGCTTCATGGACGGAAAAAAAAAAATAAAAACAGTTAATATGCTTATTATAATAACTCTTTATCGTGATCCCACCAACGAGACCGTGTAACCAGGTGAGCCTTAATAACATTGTCGATCCGTCCAATCCATTTAATAGACCTATGGGGTTTTAGGGTTCAGGATTTAGGGTTGTGCTTAAATTATATAATAAACATTATGGATACCTAATAATTAATACCATAATTCAAAAAATAAAAAAATAAAAATGTTGTTAAAGAGGAAAGAAAATACTCTTTGCTATCTCTAAAACTTTTTTTTTTTATATTTACAAGATTAGTTAAGAATTTTAGAATTTTTCATTAAAATTTGTTTAAGTCATGTTTACTTTAATATTGTTTAATGTATTATATTCTAGTCCAATATGAGATTTAATTTAACTATGTTCTTATCTAAATTTAGATGCAAAAGTAATATATTTATGTGTTTAAATTTTGAATCATAATTATGATCTGTCACATATTCTATTTGTTCCATATGTGTTTTTTTTTTTTTAAGTGTATAAAAATTGTATGCCAAAAGAACTAACTTCTCTTGAATTTATTATTAGAATTTGAAAATGACTTGAAAAGAAAAAAGGTTATAAGATTGGTTTTGAGTTTTAAATCAAACTTTATAGGCGATAAATTTGGATAGCATGAAAATCTTTGTAGGATTATAGAATTGAGTTTGGTAGATCTTATAAAGTAGCGGTTGGGTTTCGAATTTATATAATTTGTCAAAATCTAACCCGGTTGCATTCCAAAATAGGAGTGCTTGCATGTTAATCAATTTCGTATTTTGCCATTTTCTATAATGATCAATCTATGATATGTTTGGTAGGCAGGAATGACTGGAAAAATGGTGATTTCGGTCTTCATTTTCTTTCTCATGTTTGGAATATTATTAAAAATGGGAATTTTGATTTTGGAATCGACAATTCCGATTTCAAAGGGATTTGGATTCTTTATTCTTAAGATAGAGTCCTTCTCAACTTATTTGTTTTAATTACCATTTTATCCTATAAAAATTATTATATTATTTATTATTAAAATAATTTTGTCAAATCCTATTATATATTTTTTTTTTTCATTCTATTCTCTGTACATATTCAATCATAAAAATAAATTTGTGATTCCTTTATTTATTTCATTTCATTTCATTCATTCGAAGGTAACATTACTATCTTATAATTGTTCTTTATGTGGGATATGGGGCTTATGTTATATTTAATTATTTAGCATGATGTTGGTAACATTGGCATTGCAATGTAGAATATTTATTTAGATTTCCGAGATCTCATATTATTGTAGGATAAATGCATATACATTAAAAAAAAAAATTATATAGAATATGTAGGTAGACTCGTAGAAAATTTAAAGTCTTCATTTCTATTTAAATGCGTTTCTTTATAAACTTATAAAAGATAATTGTGTTTTTTAAAAGTCAATTTATTCGAATCTTTCTAATAGTTTTAGCTGTATATTTGCAATCTGCCAGTTAGTTCTTGGGATGTTTTGAGAGATTTACATGAATGGACAGACAGCTGTGAATTAACATACGTAATATATTTTAATTCATCTTATCTATTTATTTTATCTGCTATTAATAATTAATTATTTTGATATGCTGTGATGTATTATACGAAAATGACAAAGTTGCCGATAAGAACGTTGAATTAGGAAAAAAAAAAAAAAAAAGCTTTTTGAGAGTTTGGGAAATAAAAGGTTTATCAATTTTATTAAGACGTCACCTGATTGATTACTGATATCACTAATGATCAAAGTAATAATAATACGTGTCCATCATTCACTTATGTAGACATGCAGGGTATTGGCAAGAGTTTATTTTTTGGCAAAACATCATAGAATATTGGTCTTTTTATAATTTTATTTGGAAATTTTTATAAAAGAGCACATTTTTTAATTTTTGAGATGAGTTCATAATTTGAGTGAAACATTATCATTCTTAAAAAAATTATAAAAATACATATTGTAGAAAAATTAACAAATTTCACAATTATATTGCATATTAAAGAAGGAATATAAAAGTTTATATATGTATCGCATGTTGGAGAAGATATATAATGACAGTACCGAAACAAACTTATAAAAATAGTTGATTGCATGTTGGAGATGAAATATAAGTAAATGTATATCGTATATTGATCATGCAATTCACGTTAAATAATTATATATGTGTCCATTTTCAACATGCAACACAAAAAAAAAAAAACAAACTTATATTACATGTTTAACATTTGATAACTATGGTAATTATGTAATTATTTTTATTCAATTTGTATTTATATATTTTTTTTTAAATGATAGTTAAACATGTGAAATAATTCTCTAAAAAAAAAGAAAGATTGATTGATATAAAAGTATGATTTTTATATACCTTATAATCTAACGAGCGAGTGAATGATAATTTGTATAGGTACTTGCCTGATTCGGGAATGCAGGTGACGCTAGCATTTAATCACTTCGGTGTGGGGCTGGTGCAGCGTATGCCCCGGTGTAGACGCGGTTACATACACGTGGTCAACAATGATTTCACAGCCTGGGAGATGTACGCTATCGGCGGTAGTGCCAACCCCACCATAAACAGCCAGGGCAACCGCTACACCGCTCCTCCAAATCCTGATGCTAAAGAGGTAACGTTTTCTTCCCCATTTTTCCTTTTTTGATTTGCTTTTCCTTTCCTTTTTTTTTCCTCTCTTTTTATCTTTTAAAAGAATCTTATTACTTTTAATATTCAACTACTTAATGACTAGATAAATCAGTGTGACATCCACGAAATAATTAAAAATTACGGCATCACCCTAAATTTTTATTATACTGCACTTGTACCCTTCATATTATAAACGCTATTAAATTTTTTGTCTAAAGCAGTACTACGTTAATTTTTTGACCAACAAACTAAGATTATCTTAAAGTAAATGAAGAGTTCGTCCAAAAAAATAACTATAGGAATATATATTTATATATATACAAGGGTAATTTGGTATTTTACAGGAGGGAGTATTTTTCAATATATCAAAATATTCGAAAATACAAGTATAGTATTTAACGGATTTAAAATATCTAAAACTTTAATCGTGATTTAACCTTATTTAAAAGAATAAAGAATATTTTTTTCGTATGAGTAATGAGTTAAATTAGATATGAGAATAAATTCGACATAAAGAAGTTTTCAGCTGCAGTGATAGGGAAACAAGAAGTTATTAATTTTATCTTACTATTAATTATTTTTGCTTTTTTTAGTTTTATTATCATTTTTATGAAGCCAGCTGGCTTTTTTGTTTTGTTTTTTTAGAATGTTTGGTTACAAGGAGGTGATTTGGTAATTATGATGACAAGGTATAGGTCAGATGATTTTATTTTAATGATATTTTGGGGGAGCTTTTCTGACATGTTGGAGCACATCGTTGGATGTTTGCTGGATTAAAAAAGCAGGTCTTCACTCTTCACTGGCCCATGGGGCGCGTGGGAGACAACGGCCTTCTATTGTGGTTTGTGGGAAAAATATTAAGTGCATATAATATGTAATATTTAAAATTTTGCTAATATTTAGATGTATGGGTAATAATTATTTTAAAAATTATTCATAAAAAATTATTGAAAGCTACACTACCCAATGAAAATTTTTCCATCGGTTGTACCTTTCCTTTTCTAAAAACTTGTGGGTCCAAAGACTGGTCCTAATTTGATTTTCTGAATTTCACGGGGAAAAAGATAGCGTCCCCAGTTCATAAATTTGGAATGGACCCGAAATAAATACATACGTAGAAATAACAACATGGTATATGTTTATATTAACGAAAAATATTAAAAATGTTTAAATTTATTAAAAAGTTATTTGGATGCTAAAAGTCATGCTATATTTGAAATAAATGTCAAGTCTTTTAGCAACACGAGGCTGAACTAGGGTATATAAGTTTTAGACCTCGTAACTCATCGGGACCGAGATAAGCTGAGATTTCTGTCTTATTCCTTCTTTGCCCGGCCATTCGTCAACTAAAACAAGAAGAAATAATATGCTATAAAAATTACTTTAGTGCTGTTTTTAAGGAGCATTTTGCATGGGTTGTAACTATTGTGAGTACTTTGGAGTATCACTTTAATTTACTTTAGAAGTAATTAGATACAAAGCGATACTAAGGGGCAAAAAAAAAAAAAAAGGGAAGGTAAAGAAAACTATAATAAAATACTATGAAGAGAAAATAAGAGGTGGAAAAGTAGGTGGCAGCTAGGGATGCAACCGGGCGGGTCATTATAGGGTACCCGCCCCGCCCGAACCGTTAAAAACCCTATAGGGTCTGACCCTATAGGGTCGCGGGACGGGTTTGGAAAATTACTTGCTGACCCTATAGGGTTTCGGGGCGGGTTCGGGTCATTAAAAAAACCCGATGGGTAACCCGAACCCGTCATAATATAAATAATTTAAAAAATTAAATCTAAAATTTTAAAATCACAATTATGTAATATATTTTTATTATTTCTTGACTTTTAACATCTTGATCTGCATCTCCATTGTATTTAAGATATAAAAGCCCTTACGAATTTTCTCCTTGAGTTAACACAGTAAACACATTACACACTGACATTGTTGCTTCTTCGCTTTCCCTCTCACTATCGACATTTTTGAAAACATATTTTTCTATTCTTGAGTCTTTACAAGGCACGGTTCCTACATATGTATTATGTATATTTATGTAAGTAAAGTAATGTCTTTTCATCTACATTTGAAAATCTTCTTATGATAGTTTTAAACCTTTATATTTCTTAATAAAGTTATGGCATATCTTGTAAAATTCATTCAAGCATAGTTGTAACTAACTATTATGCTCCTATAGGATAAAATTATCGTTAAATTTTGTAATTTAACTAAGTGTTGAGAAGAGGAAAAAAAATTAAACGGGTCGCGGGACGGGGCGGGTCAGGGTCAAAACCCTACGGGGGGGTTTGGGTATTGTAGTAGAAAACCCTGTAGGGTCGCGGGGCGGGTTTGGGAAACCCTATTAGGAAGCGGTGCGGGTTCGGGTCTTATACGACCCGTCCCAAACCCGCCCCGGTTGCATCCCTAGTGGCAGCTAATGAATATTTGGTGCAAGGTCAGATGGGGAGCTCTGACAAAGTCACATTTTAAGCTGAACGTTAAGTATTTTGATCCTTGTCCTTTGCATGTCCTGTTTATTCTTTAGAAAAGGAAAAATAAACAAAAAAAAGTCATACTTTTCCTTTTTTTTACTAAAATATAAAAGTGGGGTCCGAGTCCAACCCAAGAACTATATTTGATGAATAAGAATAACCAGCATGTAATGTAATGTTACTCTGTCTTGATTTTGCATGTCGTTACGTGTTTGTGGGGGCAGGTGACGAAGCGCGTGGACACAGCAGAGGGACAGTGGTCGGATTGGAACTGGAGAACAGATGGGGATGTCATGGTCAATGGAGCATTCTTTGTGCCCTCGGGGGCTGGAGTGAGCGCACAGTACTCCAGGGCATCGAGCCTGGAGCCCAAGTCCGCTGCCCTCATCGATCAGCTCACCATGAATGCTGGTGTCTTTGGTGAACCTAGGTATGTAAACGCACATTACTACCACTACTTACTCTTTGACCTCTACTTTGTCTTCTTTGACCCCTTATCCCTTTATTTGAGATTCAGTTTTTATTTTATTACCTGCTAACTAGATGCCGTTGAGCCAAACATAACAAAATGAAATGGGTTTATTTGGATGGTATGTTTTTTATTCGTATTTGTATTATATTTGTTTCATATTAATATTTGATCTGTTTTATCAGTTTATAAATAAAAATGTTTGTTTTTTATGAGTCATCAAACAATGTATTTTAAAATGATAGAAATGGAAAGATAACGAAACAAGTGGACCATTGATATAAGATAATAGATAAAGGTGATCCAATTATTTTCGGTTTGTGCTAATATATAACACCAAAAGGATACTAATATTTTCTAGAAGATAAACACTATAAAAGATTATATTTTTTATAACCCACGAATAGAAATACAAGATTGATGAAACCGTACAGCAAATTTTAAGAAATGTTTTTGAGGGTTAAAGAATGGGAATATATTTTATACAACTAAGATTTAGTTAAAAGTGTATAACTAACTTTGTTCAAGATTTAAAAGGTGGTTATGATTATAGAATCCATTTGGCATAACTTTTCCCCTTTTCTACTTTTTGTAAAGTTAGAACATTATGAAGCTGGAAAGCTAGAAATCTGTTAATAGTCACAACTACTGAAGTTTTTACTTTTTATTTATAATTTAAGAGAGGAATTTGGATTAAACCTCCATAGATAGATCTGCAGCTTCTTACATTTCCAAATTGAAGTATACCTAACTCCTTTTATATTTTAGCCAATGCATATTATAATTTGGAAGAATGGGAATCGAACCCTCTCCATCCGTTAAGAGAGTAGTGTTCATGCATGCTAGTCAATTTGCAATAGATTTGGCTAACTCTCTTGATTATACTTTGAACAATTATTGATGGTCTCATTAACAAGTGTCCAATAAGAAAAATTTTCACATTTAGTTTAAAGAAAAAGCAAATGTCCCTTGAGTAGCGGGCATAGATTTTATAAAGCTACTCAATTATGAATTTTATTATTACTTATATACCATTGACAAATTTACTTAAATTGTTAACCTTTCTTTAAAAAAAAAATGTGGAAAGTTTATTTGGGTTCTTAAGAAGCTCCATAAATTATTAACAAATTATCTTCAAATGCCATTGGGGCTTATTATTCTTTACATCGAGGAAACCGCTAAATGCATTTGCACAAAAATGTCCCTTGACGTCTGACGGGAGCTACAAATATCTGACATTTACCAAAAAAACAAAAAATCTGACATACTCAAACTGTCCCTACTAACAAGGTTTTTTTTTTTTTAGCCAAACCGCTACTAACAAGGTTGTATGAGCATTCTAATTTATTATATCTGTAGTCTAATATGATACTAATCTCAGGCATAGCTGTTTTATTAAATTATTTATTACTCTCATTAGTGGCGAAAATATTGAGCCGACGATATACGCCACTTGAATGTATACGTGGTGTGTAACTACAACCTATGTGCTAGCATATGAATAATATATGGGTAGTTTTTAAAGTAATCACTGCCCATGTACCTTAAGTGTTATTGATAATTATATATCACGTGTATATCACATGAGAATTGTGTAGTATCACCGAATCTAATATGACTGTAGGCCCTCCAAAAATATATAGAATAAAATGAAACAATTGTATGTTTACCATTAGACCCTTTGCGCCAGAAATAAAGTGCACCCATTGTTTTGAACTCATAAAATGGAATCTTTACATGGGTACACGTGATCATAGGTCTTTTTGGGAATCTAGCAAGATCTTCAACCTGCAGCCTTATCGTTTCAGTTGTCTTAATCTAACTTTGACTTTTCCAGATCCAAGCATCTCTTCTCTAATAATTTTTCGTTTTCACATTCCTGGTATGTATCCAACTTTTACCACTTTCCATGAAAGCTTGTGTTCGATAAGTGGAGAAAGATTTCCGAAGTTGGTAAAAGAAAAAAATTAAACGGTGTGGACCGTATGGTGAGGTTATGCACTGACTTGTAGCATTTATGAGTATTAAGATCAATGGCTAATGTATACCGCTTTTTAAGATTAATCTAGTTTTGAAATATAGCACATTTGATCAGGTAGACACCGGGTTCCGTGCAATTTTTGCAAATGGGGTGTCTAGGCTTTGTTGTAGTTACTTTCCATGTGGCCAAGATGCATGAATACAGTTAAAGGGCCATATGACATAGACTTTGTCATCTGGCTGTAAAAGTAGAGTTCTTCGTGGAAAAGCTCATTCAATGTTTGAAAATGAGTGTGTACCTAGAGAGGAGGAAGTGTTTGAGGCAGACAGAAAAAAAGAAAGGGTGGCCCGATTGCATGTAAAGCTATAAAAAATGAGACCAATAAGAGCATCCACGTCATCTTTTTAATTTTTGTATGCTTTTACATAATGCATTTTAAAAAAAAATAAAATATATAAAAAGACGTGGATGGCCTAAAAATCCCCAAAAATTGAAAGATCTGTCCTGTTGCTACGACCCTAGAAAGCGAGCATCTTGACATAGGGATCTGTATCAAAGAACCCTAATAGGAGGTTGCAAGGTTCAATTTTCTAATAATATGTTCATTTATTTTATTGTTAAAAGATTAATAAAAGATGCATGCAAAAGTAGATGCAATTGGGTTTAGTTACTACCAATTTGTGGAATGGACAGTCATGAGAGTGCGTTTTGTCTGGGTAAGTCATGTTGGATGACTCGGTAATATTCTTTCCCACTTGCTTTCCAGCTTGAAATTGTGGGACCTCCATATATTTTTTTGCAGCACTGTGGACCCAAATACTCTGGATCTGACGCAAACTAGACATGGACAACCATCTACATTTCTATATTTGCAAAAGGGTTCTCCAATCACCTTATTTGCTGTTTTCTAGCACTTGGAAGTTGCAACTTTCCCCATCGCATTTATGTCCTTTTACTATAACAATCTAGTCGATCATCTCAATTAACGTACGTTACCAATAGCAAAAAAAAAAGCGACATTTATCTTTAGAAAAGTTAGAGCATGCTTTTTCAAAAATCAATCTTTCATAGCTCGAAACCAATTGGACCATAATCTTTCAACTATCCCTCTTACATGTTGTCACGTGATTTTCATCTACAATGACTTTATCATTGAATCATGCTGATTTTTCATAGCTTGAAGCTATTGGTGTATCACTATCTATCAATGTGTATTGGATCATTAATCTTTCAGTTTCTCTCTCTAACATACTATTGGGTATTTGAGTGGTTTTTTCCTGCAATAACTTTATTATTGGATGATGTGGATTTGGCTGTTATACGATGATGTTTCCTGAAATATTTGCTGTTTGGCAAATTTTCCTTTCGCAAAATGGTATGTCTTCATTGAGAGTGGACTGCTTACTTATTACACTGAGGCTATGTGAGCCTCAATGACTGACCTGGACCTCAGAAACCTAGAAATTTATTAATCTTGCCTACTGATTTAGTCCATTGTTTGACTCAATCACTCAAAGACTCCAGCACTTCTTTTTCCCTTTCTACTGTGTAGTAAGGATACTCACGGGTGCACCGACTAACAAATCTATTCCAGTAGCATCCTGCTTCCACAATGTGCAGATAACACAATGCAGTCAACACAATTTCTTCTATTAGCATGCCCCTGGTGCGGTGAAGAAGCCTTCACATGCACCCTTTGAGCTGTTTTTGTGTTAATGTATATGTTCCACACAAAATTTATCCCATACATAGTATTCACATGGACAAATTTTCTTGCACACCAATTACTCACTAACTAGATTGTTCCTTGATCACTATACTATTCGGATGCACATAGCATGTGTTTACTATAATTAGTAGTCACAATTGGACGACTAGTTATAATTGGTTAACTGACAACTAATTCAAGGTGTTTTTCAACATATATGTGGTAGTGATTGATGCTCTGTATGCTAAACATATCTTGAATTCTCTGATTATATCCTTTAAAGAAAATTAAATTTGTGTTTTGAAAGATAATCCTTTAAACACAGCTGGAAATAAAATGGCATGTTGAACTTGTTAAACATAATTTGGATATCTTGTATTTGGTTTTTAGGTTTGGCAAGTTTCCTTGTCGAAATACCTTAAGTTAAAATTCCATTTTCCTCTACATTCCTATTTGATGTAGATCAAAAGCTATATGAAATCCCTGTAATTTTGTGAATGAGACATTTGATGATGTCATAGATGCTTCCACACCATGGAACTAGCTCCAAATTTGTAATTCACATTATTGGTATGTTTGACATCACATCAGAAAGGAAATGTCTTGTTTGGGCCATGAACTTTTGAGGAAGAATCATTCTCATGACATCTCAACTCCCATTCACATAAACTTTTCCAATTCAAGTTTTCTTTATTATTGCTGTTGGGTTCTTGGTTCTGTTTAATGTTTATGCGCAACTTAGTTTTGAGTATTAGTCTCAGGTTTGTGTCCCCATGTTTGCAATTAGTGTGGTAGAATAATAGAGAGGATTGGCATTTATGTGCTCATTACTATTTGAACACATTCTTGGCACATTTTGATCCTCTTGTCATCATCTTGTCCGTTTTTCATCATGATCTCACCAAGAATAGCGAAAACTTTTGACAGAGACAATGGCGGAAGCATCTCTTATCCGGGATTTTCTGAAGGTGGGACCAGCACAGCCAGCTCAACCAATGAGGGAGGCGGTAAAGGGTCCAGTGGGGGGGATGGCGACTTCTTTGGAATGATTTTTGGTAGCGGATCACCTCGGGCATACTCATCAACTACCTCAATCCTATTGTCTTGTTTAATTATTTTGAATTTGTACACTATCACCAACCAAGGTGCTTTGTTCTCATTGCAATTATTGACATTGTAGAAACTCAACCAAAAACACCAAAATGAAAAAAAAGGGGGGGCAAATGTGGAGGAAAAAAGTTTCCGCAATTAGAGTGAATCCATCATCCCTCAACATGCTCTCATTGAAGAGAATCAGTGGACATAATATGGCTATGATAATCATGGAAATTAAGGGAAAGCCTATTTTACCGAGATGAAGAAGCTAGTTTTGTGGCCTACATGCTGGTAATCTAATGCTATGAATACTAGTCTTCTAACTGAATCATCATATATTTGATTTGATTTTATTTTTTCAATGCATAATATTGTTGGGTGAAAAGGAAAGGAAAAGAAAAAAAAAAAAAAGGGCTGGTAGTTTTTGTGTAATAGATATTGTGGGGTATATATTGCTTAAAGCCTTGTTTTTCGGGGTTGAAACAGGATGGTGTAATAGCCAAAAGTGTAAAAAGACGATGGGATATGGTTGGTTGATGTTGAATTTGTAGCTTTTTATTAAATTCAGTGCCTTTTGAGCCCTTTATTTTATTTTATTTTGTTTTGTTTTTATCCCTTTTTCAAATCATAATTCCTTATCTTTTGTGATGCTTTTTCTCTTTGACAATAACGTGGTACCAACATGGTGTTGTCTCCATGCCGGAGAATTTTGACAAATGAAACACCGTCATGTAATTATGTCTACGTATGAGCAGTCTACATAACAAGTTGCCCAAGATGCAACTTATTGAGTAATGTACTGGCCACCACCAAGAAAGAGAAACCAAAAAAAAAAAAAAAAAAAAAGACAAAGGGCAAAGGAACAATAAATAAATAAAAAGGAACAATAATTATTGTTAATCTATTTGAGTATATACACACATACTAGTGGAAGCCTGTATGGGTGCTAACAGAGGATGATTGAATAAAAATTAAATTATTTAATTTGTATATATATATACATATAATATATATATACATATTTCTACTATTTTTTCCCATCTCAATTATTAACTTCTAACTCCATACCCCTTTAAACCCATTCATTTCTTATATCCAATAAAATTTGCCCATACCATCTATTATGAATACAAACATGAGGGCTAGAAAGAAACCTCACTATTTGACAGACTACATTAAATAAGTGAGGGTTACATAGAAGATCATTTCTAGCACTAGACAACTTTTTTTGCATAGCAAAGCACGTATCAAATTGTATAAACAGAACATGAGCTGTAACATGAAACTATTACATGCATTATAACTATCTGTATGAATTACATGCACTATAACTACCTTGGATATGGAATAAAAGGAAAGAAAACAGAAGGCAGACTTAGCCTTAGATTTTACACGCACAAAAAAAAAAAAAAAGCATAGTGTAAGGAGTCCCTAAAGAACTTGAATTTAGCTTACCATTCTTCTTGTTCTTCAACATTAGAGTTTTTCCTCGCAAAAAAAAAAAAAAAAAACACAGTAGAGATTCGATTCTATATAGTATTAGTAGTTAAATACTTATAAATCGAAATTAATCACAAATCCTAATTTCTTATTGAAAAGTAAACAGTAGAGAAGAGCATACATGAATAGAGAGGAACTATTTTTAATTTTCGAATAGGAACATTGGGATATCTTAAGGTTTCTAGGGTGATCTCTATTTGTGGACCATGTTTACTATTTTAGGCCTTTATTGGGCTTTAACATTAGCGCTTTCATTGTTGTTGTTTATATTTCATTGCAATTATGGTAGATGGAACTAGAGTTGTTTCTAAGTTGCAAGAAGAGCTTCTTTAACATGAAAGTAAGCTTCTTGCTTTGGAATTGAAAATTGATTGTTTGATTTCTGACATGTCATACGTTTTGACATTTGCAATATTGCAAATGGAGAATTAGAACAATAATTCTAATAGTAATAAAACAATGTCAAATAATTCATCATCTTCATCCATTGCATGTGCTAATACTGAGGAGTCTACGCATTCATATATTCAAAATATCAAATTGGAATTGCCTGAATTTGTTGGCTCAAATCCTTTATCTTAGGCATTTCAAGCCAATCAATTTTTTTATTTCCATCATGTTCCCAATGATGAGCATTTAAAATTAGCTTCTTTTTCTATGGAGGATGAAGCCCTAGATTGGTATTAGTGGCTTTTTTGCAATGGTGTATTAACCACATGGTTAGCTTTCTTGAAAGCCTTGGAGTCTCGATTTAGTCCTTCTCTATTTGAGGACTACTAGGGTAAATTTTTTAAGCTAGTTTACAAAAAGTCTGCACGAGATTATCAATATGCTTTTGAGAGTCTCTCTAATCATGTGACAAGCCTTTTCAAGGATATTCTAAAGAGTTGTTTTATATCTGGTTTAAACCTTTAATTTAACAGGAATTCCTTGCATCCCAACCTACTAACCTTTTACATGCCATTAGTCTTGCCAAACTTCATGAATCTAAATTTCTTCATTAAACCTCTGCTTCTAAACCCTCTTATTCTTTTCCCTCTTCATCTACTTCATATAAACCATCTATTCAGTCTTCTTATATACCATCATCTTCTTTGTTTCTAAACTAAAACCACTTTCTTTTACAAGTTTTACCATTTCTTCTACCAATTACCTATTCCATCTAAAAAAACCTTTGCCTTTTAAACGCTTGACTCCTACAAAAATGGATATAAGAATAGAGAAAGGTCTTCGTTTCAATTGTGATGAGAAATTCAATAAGGACCATGTGTAAGGCTAAGTTTTTTATGCTTATTCAGCCAGAAGATGATGAGTTAGGTGATAATGATTTTGGTGATATTCATCAAGCTCCATTTATGATTCATAATATGTAGATTAGTTATCATTGCTTTATCGGGGGTACATGCTTTTAAGACTTCAAAACTTACGGGAATAATTTTGGGTAAAGTAGTGTTTGTTTTAGTCGACTTGTGTAGTACTCATAATTTCATTCAAGCTCATGTTGTCAGTAGTTTAAAGTTTCCTATTATTGCTTCTAAATCCTTTCAAGTAATGATAGGTAATAGGGAACATCTGACATGTTCTGGTCTGTGTTCTACTATTCCTTGATCGCTGAATGGTATTGACTTTTTGGTTGATTTTTATGTTTTTCCAATTTAAGGAGTTGAATTAGTTTTTGGGAATTCATTAGTCGACAACTCTAGGGCCTATCATTATGGATTATTTCACTCTTATTATGCTGTTAATGGTCAGCAAATTGATCTCAAAGGCTCTTCTATTACAGAGCCAAAGAAATTAGAGCAGTATTAGTTCCATAAAGCAATTGAAATAAGATAATGTTGCTTGTATGATCAGTTTGGTGGCTTAGAAAGATACTCATTGATACCACAACCAATAACTTGGTTAACTAATTGTTAGATAGATTTCTAAGTGTTTTTTAGACTCCTTCATCATTGCCATCTGTGAGAGATATGCTACATAATATTCACTTGAAAAATGAGTCTCAACACATCAATGTCAGGCCCTATCTTTATCCCTCTATTCAGAAATCTAAGATTGAGAAACTTGTCCAAGAAATGTTAGATTAAGGCATTATTCGCCCTAGTACAAGTCCCTTCTCTTCACCATATTTATTGGTAAAGAAAGTAGATCGTTCATGGCAATTTTATGTGGACTGTAGGGCTCTAAATTAAGCTACTGTGTTGGACAGGTTTGCTTTTCCTGCTATAGATGAGTTGCATGGTGCTTAAGTTTATTCTGAGCTAGATTTGAGAGTGAGATATCATCAAATTAGACTGTTTCTTGAAGATATTCATAAGATTGCCTTTCACATAGACGAAGGCCATTATGAATTTCTTGTCATACCTTTTGGCTTGATAAATACACCCTCTACTTTTCAAACTGTGACGAACAATATATTTTGCACTTTCTTACGCAAATTTGTTATAGTATTTTTTGATGACATTTTGATATATAACAAATCTATGGAGGCTTATTTAGATCATTTGGAGCAAGAGTTAAAGTGTTTGGCTCATCACTAATTATTTGGGAAGAAATCTAAGTGTCTTATTGCTTAAGCTAGAATTGATTACTTAGGCCACCATGTTTCTACTAAGGGGTTGATCCTAATCTGAGTAAAGTGTGGGCAATTAAGGAGTGGCCTTTACAACTTAACCCAAAATAGTTGCAAGGTTTTTTAGGCCTTATAGGATATTATAGGTGTTTTGCACGTCAATATTCAAGTATTGCTACTCCTCTCACTAATTAACTTTAAAAAGATGCATTTGTAGTGGACTGACATCACCACTAGGGCTTTTTAAAAGCTGAAGGATGCTTTAATGAACACTCTAGTTCTTGATCTTTAAGCCATTTATTATTAACTTGATTTAGAGGATGGTATGTGAGTTGTATTACATCAAGGATTTCAACTAGTCGCATTTTTCTTTTAAATTCTCTCTGTGGTTATGTAAAGCTTGGGCTTATGTTATATAGGTGGTTGCAATAGTTGAGATGGTCAAGAAATGAAGACATTATTTTGGACAACATTTTGTTATCAATTGACTAGACAAGCTTGAAAGAAACGTACTCAATTGATTCAAACCCTTAAACAAAACAATATATAATTAAATTTCTTTGGTATTACTATGAAATTGTGTAAAACGATGTCCTGAAAATAAAGTAGATGATGCACTATCTCAAAGTTTTTCAAAAGACCCTATCTATTTTCTCTATCCTTACCATCGTTTGACTTTGTTACACTAATTAAAACATAATACAAAGACAATTAGGAATGGAAACAACCATGGATGAATGCATTGGAGATGTTGAGTTGCAGTGGCCATAGTTGAATGCAATGGATTATTGTTTTAAAAAGATAAATTTTTATCCCTCCTCATACTTCTATCATCAATTCTTTGATACTAAAATTTCATAATTCACCTATGGACGAAGACTTAGGAGTCTTGAAAACATATGAAAGGTTAGTTGAATCTTTTTTTTTTTTTTGGTTTACTATGATAAAGGATATTGATTCTTTTATGAATCAATTTCATGTTTGTCAGAAAATAAAATCTGACCACATCTTAGTTGGGGTTGCTTTAGTCACTTCCCATTCCATCATGTATTTGAAGATATTCTATGGACTTTATCACTATTTTTACCAATTCAAAGGGTATTCAGTGATTTTGGTTGTGTTGATCGTCTAACCAATATTGTCATTTTGGTGTGATGACTACCAGCTATTCAACCACCTCAATAGCTAACATGTTTGTTGATCTAGTGGTTAAGCTACATGGAATTCCTAAGTTCGTAGTTTGGACATGTAAAAGGTCTTCATGAGTCACTTTTGGAAAGAATTATTCAAATTGAGTGGTACTACTCTAAGAATGAGCTTGGCTTACTATCCTCAAACTGATGGTCAGACCAAATATAGAAGCTTGAAATAATGTTTACAAGCTTAAGTTATGGATTGCCCTAAAACTTGGCTTCGTTTCTTACCACGAGTTAAGTCTTGCTTCAACACTATTTGACCCCTTTTCAAGCTTTATATGGTTGTGTACCCCCTAATGTTCCTCATTATGTTGGGTCGTTCTACTATTGAAGCTATAGATCAAGAGTAAAAGACAATGGATGAGATTTTGCGCACTCTTAGAGCTAATTTAACACAAGTCCAACTTCGTATGAAGTAATTGTCAAATAGACATAGAACCGATAGACAATTTGATGAAGGTGATTGGGTGTACATGAAGTTACAACCTTATAGGCAAACTTCTTTAGCTAATAGGCTTTCTTTTAAACTTTCATGATGTTATTTTGGCCCTTTCAAGATTTCATGAAGAGTATACAATGTGGCTAATTATTGAGACTTGCCTTCTTCTAAAATTCATCTAGTATTCCATGTATCTTTACTCAATAAAGCTCTTGGGATGAATTTAGACGAGTTTCCTTTTCTGAAAGAATCATTTAGAAGCTATCCTATAGTAAACCCTCTCGTTATTTTGGATATTAGACCAGTTTTCATGTAAGGCAGACTAGTGCACCAACTATTTGTTTAGTGCAGTCCTTGACCTACTATGGATGCCTCTTGGGTCAATTTTTCTTTTCTTTAAGAGGGACTATCCTAACTGTGACCTTGAGGATTAGGTCCTTTTTCCATCGCTGGAGGAACATGTTATGGATACAAATACAAGGGGTCAGAAAGAAACCTCACTATTTGTTAGACTACGTTGAGTAAGTAAAGGCTAGATAGAGGATCATTTCTAGCGTCGGACACAACTTGTTTTACATGTTATAGTATGTATCAAATTTTACAAACAAAACATGAGTTGTAACATGTAACTTAGTAATTACTTATATGAATTACATGTATTATAACTACCTCTGAATATGGAATAAAAGGAAAGAAAACAGAAGGCAAAGTTAACCTCAGATTTTACAAAAAACAAAGCATAGTGTAAGGAGTCTCTTGAGAATTCAAATCTCAACTTATCATTCTTCTTGCTCTTCATTTTTTGAACATCGGAGTTTTTCCTCACAAACAAAAGAAAACATGATGTCAGTAGAGGTCCAGTTTTATATAGTATGAGCAACAAATACATATAAATCAAGATTAATCACAAATCCTAATTTCTGATTGAAAAGTAAACAGTAGAGATGAACATACCTGAAGAGAGAGGAATTTTTTTTTTATCGAATAGGAACATTGGGACATGTCAGGGTTTTTAAAGCTCTCTACTTGTGGACCGTGTTGTATTTTGGTCCTTTATGGGGCTTTAACACCATATAACTCTTCATAACTAGCTTATGTGACTCACTTTTAAAAGTATTTTTCATTTTCCAAACACTAAAGATACAAAGTGTCCTTTTGCTTTGAAAATATATATACGAATATATTCATGCATGATATGTGGCCTTTCATTTAAGGTCTTGTTAATGCCCTTTCTTAATTGAATTTATTACCTAGTGTTTGGTTTGAGAACTAAGATGAGGCCAAAATGGCCATCCAATAATAAAGAATGGATTGAGAGTGAAGGAGGCAATCATCTTTCCTGAAAAGGTACAAGTTGGAATAGAAGGGAATAAATTTAAAATGCTCAAAGTACCAACTCTTATAAGTTGTAACACATGTTTACCCATTCTATAAAAGAAAATTACCTAAATATTAATTATATAATCTTAATTATCAAAATATCAATACTAAATCGCATCTAACACTTGCTATTTTGGCTTTAACAAAAAAAAATCACATCTTTCACATGCGATTTTGAAAATTTAAACATGTGAGTTACTATAAATGGAAAGAAAAATCCATGTTAAACATGAGATTTACTATAAATGAAAAGTTCTATTATTTTCGAAAAAATCATAAAAATCGTATGTAAGACATGCAACATCCATAGAAAAAGTAAAATCATTTATACATGTGATTTTACATCGGTATTAGGTATTTATTTTTATATAATTGATTTTTGTGTAAATAATTTTCTAATGGATCGCTAAAATCAACACTTTCTCACACTTATCTCATTTCTCTAATTCATCCCACATATCTCCTCTAATAATGGTGTAACCTATTGAGATAGGTTAAGTTTTTCTTGTTATAAAACACCAATGTGTTACAATTAGGGTTGTAAACGAGCCAAGCCAATTGAGTTTATTTTTCAAGCTTGAAATTTAGCTTAGCTCAACTCATTTATGAAACGAACTCGAGCTAAACTTTTATTGAGCCTATTGAACCTAAGATTTAAACTTGAGTTTGACTCATTTATATAGCTTGTTTCCAATTTTTTTCAAACCTAAAATATTGTTGTGTGTGTGTGTATGTGGTGTGTGTGTTGCTATAAAATAATACATTTAAATTAAATAAAAATTATTTTTTTTAATTATGTAGTTACATATAATATATAGTGCATAAAAATTCATAATCTAATAATGAGTTCATTAACAAGCTTATTAATGAGTCTACTCATGACCGTTTCATGAGCTGGCTTGTGGCCAAAAATCAAAACTCAAACTCATCTTATTTAGATAAATGAGCTTTGATTCTAGCGTCTCAGCTCAATACCATCGAGCTTATCAAGTTGAGTTTGATAGCTCACGAACAGCTTAGCTCGTTTGTCGCTCTATTTACAATGTTAGTCCTTGGTGGGTATTCATTGGTGGGTTAAGCTAGTTATTGTATTGCTTGAATTTTTTAACTAGTTAATCACTGTGGTTAGTCTATCATGATGGCTAGTGAATTATGGTGTTAAAAACCTATGAAAAAAGGATGAGATCTAAAGAAATTTTTATGTTTAGGTATTTTAAAGGGAAAATGTTAAATTTTGTACCTAAACTTTACACAAAATTTTAATTTGGTGGATAAACTTTGAAGCGTCAAGTTAATACCTAACAAACTTTTTATAGTTTTATTACCTTACCTAAGTTGTTTGTTCCAAATACTGATACAAAAGAGACTATCTATCATATAGAACAATAAGAGAAAGAGTAAAAATTCAATGGTAGGTTGCCTCTTTCACATTAGTAATTAGACCAAGCAATGTTAGCCATAAAAATTTTGATTGAGCATTAAATTAACTATTTCAAAGTTTAGGTATCAAATTGAATTTTGTACAAATTTTAGGTATCACATTTGATAATTTATCCATTTTAAAAATGAAAGTAAGAAACAATAGATATGGAGAGAAATCAAAAGAAATATATTCATTTTTTAGACCATTTGTTCTTGTCCACTTTTAGAGAAAAACCAATAGAAATGAGTAGAAAATAAATAAAATTTTATAAAAACATTCCAAAAACAAAAGTTCAAAATATTAGGTATGTGTTATTCTAGTTATAAATTACATCAGAAGGCATTAATATTTAAGTGGAAGGATATTAAACATTTCTAATGGTAAAGAAAAAAAAAAAACTATTATTGTTTCACTAGGTGGGTCAAATAATGGATCAACATTTTTAATGATTAAAAATGGGAATCAATGTTTGAAGTAGGTGATAAAAACATAAAAGGAACCCTTATTTACATCACTTTAAATAGTGCTAATTCTTTTTTTTTTTTTACTATTTAATTTTTTATTTTGTATTTGACTCATTTTTTTAAACTATTTAAATCATTGATTGCTTATTTGATTTTATTTCCAAAAGCTAATATTTTGAAATGTAATATATTCGTTATTTTAATTTATCTACAATATGAATATAACTATTTCCTCAAATTTGGTGCTCTCGTTGTCATGGTTCCATCAACAAGGCAAGGAGAAATGGAAGATCAATTTGCTGAATTAGCTACTCAGTTGCAAAATATTTTGTTATAAGTTTTGAAGATTGAGATGGACAAGAAATTCGATAATTTATCCAATAATTTAAGTCAGAATTAGATTGTGATAGATAATCAATATATAAATCATAATTTGAGTTCATTATCTTCTGTTAATGGAGGTAGTATGGCAAAGAATTTGTTGAAAGGAATTAAACTAGGAATTCCCAAATTTACCAGTGATGATGCCTTAGGATGAATTTTCAAGGATGATAAATTTTTTGACTTTTATGCCATACCAGATGAGCAACAGATTACAATTGCATCCTTTGCAATGGAAGGAAGAGCCTTGGATTGGTACAAATGGATGTATAACAACAAACAACTCAATTCTTGAATGAATTTCAAGAGATCAGTATTCGCTTTTATCCATTTGAGTATGAAGATATTCAAGATACCTTGTCAAAATTCACTCAAGTTATATAAGTAGATGAATATCATATGCAATTTGAATCTTAATGAAATAGAGTTGTTAGCTTACCCAGATTTTTCCTTCTCAGTTGTTTTATATCATGTCTTAAACCTATATAAAGCAAGAAGTTCAAATTGATAGACTGCTTAATCTCATGCAAGCTATTTGGCTTGCCAAGATGCGTGAGAGTAAGTATAATGGCCAATTTTCTTTTTCTAAACCATACATAGCAACTTCATTTTCCAAACCCTCTCATCCTTTACAATTTGTCTATACCACATGCTCAAATTCTTCAAGAATAAACACATACCATAATACTTCAAAGACAAACCAAAACATTAACCCAAACACATCCCAAATTTAAAAAACAAACCATTCCCATTAAATGTTTGATGCTAATAGAGATGCTAGCTATTGTGAGTAAGGCCTTTGTTTTAATTGTGATGAGAAATATCACAAGAACCATAAGTGCAAATCTAAGTTCCTATTATTACTACAAGATCGTAGAGGGTTATTTTAGTAATTAGGCTTAGAGCTTGATTTAATGCCATGGGTTGGTCTTATAGGTTGGTGACACGACTTAGGAGACCTAGTCTAATAAGGGATATCATAGGGGATTTCACTTGATAGGCTCAGAATAAGGATCGCCACACCAGTTTATTTCGCTCTCGCCCTTATTTGGTTTTTCTCATGCATGAAAAGTAGACTCTAAAATATCTTCTTGGGTTAGTTAGGCTTTATTTGATTAAAATTGGGCTTGTGTAAACTAAAAAACTTCATTCTTTCATATTGAAAATGAGCTTCTTTTATATAATAAAAGCCACTAAGCCTAGCCTACTACTATAAGAAAAAACGGCTTCAATATTAGTTGTCGGATCATTGTAAAATAATCTAATGGTCACCAACAATACTTCATTTTGACCGTTCATTCAAGTACTATTCAGTGGCTGACATCAATCCCTACTATTTATAAATAAGAGGTTGTTCCCCTCATTTGAGTGAGGATTCCGTGTATTGCTAAGTTTGAGAGCAACACGAAATTTGTAAAAAAGATCAAGACATCCACTTCATGAAGAATGAGTCAAGGATGATTGAATCTAGCTGATTTGATCTTCTATCATACTCACTCACTCGAGAAACTAGGTTTACTTGTTCTTCCTCTTATGCCTCTCTTTGCGATATTTGTAAATGTGTCATCAATTTAAGACTTTTCTTATGTCGACACCATGTTTATCACATGATCCGTCGGCAGCAGCAACCTCAACCATACAAAGATATTGATGATGAATATGATAAGATGCCAGAGCAATGTGAGACTGAGTTGGAAACAGGGTCAATTAATTCCATGCATTGGCAGGTACTTTGACGCACATAACTTTGAAGTTTAAATGATCTATTAATGGTGAAGAGGTTTTGATTTTGATTGATACTAAGAGAACACATAATTTTATGCAAACCAGATTGATTCATCATTTGGGATTGATTGTATAACCAGTGCTAAGGTTTTCAATAATGATTGGTAATGGTTCTACAATGAGTTGCAAAGGGATTTGTTTAGATGTTATTGTGTCAATGCAATCTTGGGATTTTACTAAATTATTCTATGTACTTCTAATACAAGGTGCTAAGTTCGTGTTGGGCATTTAGTGGTTGAATAAACTGGGACCAATGATTATGGATTATTCCAAGTTGACAATTAAAGGTTTTTTTTTTTTTTTTTTTTTTTTTTTTTTTTTTTTATGAGAAGCTATCACATTGATAGGGAATAGGTTGTCATGACTGAAGAGATTTCTACCATCAATTGCATAGACCAATGTATATTGAGGCCATTGCTACTTTTTATCACTTGTACTTAGAAATTAGGTAGTAGATACTTCATTGAATACCACTACAATGATGCTATCAAAGCATTATTGGGTAGATTTTCTAGTGTATTTGAGGTACCCTCAGCCTTACCACTACCACACAATATTCAACACCAAATTCATTTACATCCAAACACTCTACCAGTCAATGTCAAACCATATCAATGTTTGCATTTTCAAAAGATTGAAAATAGAAAAGTAGTGCAAGACATGTTATCACAAGTTATTCAAAGAAGTATTATTACTTTTTCTTCACCAATTTTACTAGTAAAAAAGATAGATGGAAGCTAGCGATTTTGTATTGACCACCATGCCTTGAATCAAATGACAATTCAAAATAATTTCCCCATTCCAACATTAGATGAACTGATTAATGAACTCAAGGATGCATATTTGTTTTCTAAGTTGGATCTTAGAGCCGAATTCCGTCATATAAGAATGGAGCTAAGTGATGTGGATAAGACAATATTTCGAACTCATGAAGGGCATTATGAATTCATGGTAATGCTGTTTGGATTGAGTAATGCACCTTCGACATTTTAGGCAATCATGAATACTATGTTTTAGTCATATTCAAGGAAGTTTGTGATCATATTTTTCAATGATATTCTTATATATAGTAAAACAATGGAAGAAAACATACACCACTTGTCCGTTATGTTACAAACACTATTGGATAATCATTTTTATCTCAAAGAAAGTAAGCATCCATTCGCTCAAACCACTGTGGAATACCTAAATTGTGGGGTATCTTGCAGTAAAGTCTAACCAATCCTACTAAGTAGAGGCGGTAGCAAATTAGGAAACTCTAACAAGTGTGAAACAGTTGTGAGCTTCTTTAGGCCTATCTGGCTATTATATAAAGTTTATTAAGGGATACGTGTAAGCCCCCATTTTCTTAGCAAACCGAACTCGGTTTTGGAAATCAGAACCGGAAACTGAAACCCTAAAATGAATTCTCATAACTAATTTGGAACCTAGGAACCCTAAGTCTAGCAATACTGAGAACTAAACCCTGGAACAATAAAAATGAGTTAACCCTAGAATATAGTCCTAAATATTATACCGAAACGTAAAAATATCAGATTCAGAGAAATTAATTCATTTTGAACGTGATTTGGATCTGTTTCTGAGGACTTGTCCTTGGGACTCGAAAATAGAAAAATATTCCCTAGAACTCTTTAAAACCGAAATTTAATGAGGAATTCAAAAATATAATTTTAAGAATTTTCGATTTATAAAAATTATAGTTATAATCCCTTTTATCGTATTTTCATTACTACCGGTAATTTAATTATCTAATCTAATTTTTGATTTCTAATCACATTATTCACCAAGTACAACCACCCATACCCTATTCTTATATCCTTACAACCGATTCTTACAACCTTACATCATGTTTCTTACAATTTACTTTTTCAATATATTTTTATTACTTAAATTACTTAATTAAATTTAAATTATTACACAAAATAAACACACACATCTCTCTCTCTCTCTCTCTCTCTCCTCTCCTCTCTCCTACTCCCCTCCAAACCAACGCGCAACCCCCCCCGGTACATACTCCAAATTGTTTTATTTTTCTTCTTTTATTTATTCACACAAACCCTAATTTCATTTTCTATATAAACCCCTTTAAGCTTACACTTTACACTTTTCTTTCCTTTACACAAAAATCAAACTTTTGAAACTTTCTCTTCTCTCTCTCCCTCTCCTTGTGCTGTGAGCCTCCCTCCCTCTAGCGCGCACACACACAAAATTTTTCTTCAAGTTTTCTAGTTCCAAACACTTAATAGGTAATAGATCTAAACCTACCACAAATATAACATGTAATGGCAAGATCATACATGTGTGATTCCATCAAAATCCCCATGAGCTTTATACAATAGATGTGGAAACACTTAAGCATGATATTCTTACCATCACAATGTTGTTGATCTTTTCATTTAAGTTATCTTGCTATATTTTGCTATATTATTGCTCTATATTGTTCATATTGATATTTTTGTGTATATATCCTTCTACTAACATCATTTTCATAATGTTCATCTTACATTTGCATCTATAACTTGAATGACATCATAGATCTAGTTTTTTTTGAGTATATAAATGCCTTAAATACTTGTCTTATGTACAAAAAAGACTTGTAGTATGATAGTATTACTGGGGATGATGCCAAAAACTCAAGATCTATTTTTGTTTCCATCAAAAACAATTTTTTAATTCGGATCTTGAAAGACACCATTTTGAAAACCTATTTTCCAACTCCAAAGTAAGGATTTTACATAAAATATGAAGGGCTTAAGGAATAGGTATCATAAAGTCAAAAAAAGAAAAAGTTACAATAGTTAAGTTAGAACTTCTTTCAACTCCAACAAGAACTTGGAATTCGTAATTTGAAAGAGTTGATATGTAAACACCTATTTTTCAACCCAAAAATAAGAATTTTATTAAAGAAATGGAAGCCTTAAGGAATAGGTTTAATTAGGACTTAATTTTAGAAAGATCAAATGAGGTTTATCCAAGAAACAATCTCAAACACTAATCACAAAATTTGGATTTAGAAATGACCCACACTTAAACACCTATTTTCAAATTCCAAAATGAGGATTTTAATGGAAAAACGGAAGCTTTAGGGAATAGATGTAGTAAGGACTTAATTTTGACAAGAGTAGATGGATTTTATCAAAGAATATTTCTAAAACAAAGGAAAGGTTGCAAAACATAGATCAAACACTATTTTCATTCCCTATAATTTTTATAAAATTAGTAATTAGGCAAGACCCCTACTTAAACATCTATTTTCCAACTCCTCAATGAAGAAATTTACTAAAATAATGAAAGTATTAGGCACATAGGTCATCAAAGCTTTACTTTAGTGAAAATAAAGATGATTTTTCAAGAAACAAAACTAGTTTTCCTAAATCAAGTATTCTTGAAATTTTTACAAAGTAAAAGTTTTCTAAAAATTATTTTTAACCAAATATCATCAAGAACATACATATAGATAGCTCATGACATGTCATTCATGATAATAACTTATTGAAATTGCATGTACATATAACATACTTGGTAGAAACAATGTAAATTTCACAAAATAATTTCGGAGATATGATTTTTATCTACTGATCAGATATGATCCGAGCTTTTTAAGACCCAAAAGTTTTCAAAACTTAGGAATAACATTATAAATAGATAGATCTTTTGAAGCAGATAGAAATCGACTACTTATTTGCAAAATTTTGAGTTAAAATGATCAAATTATGCTGCTTTAAGTTGGAATTTCCATTTACCACGAAAATTACGAACTTGAAAGTTTTTATTTGATAATTTGGAATTACTACGGTTTGAAATACTCATTTGGGTATTTCTTTCGTTTAGGTGACTTCGAATCGGATGATTTCTTGCCCTTGGGTTATTATGAATAGAGACTGGTGTGCATGGCTGAGTGAGTCATACTTCCTATTTACAATTTCTTTATTGTGTTTGTGACTAGTAGTTGTACTAGAGTGACAGGCAAAGATGAAAATTGGAAATGCATGATGGGTAATTATGGGATTATGTATACTATCTTGATGTGTTGAGAAAAATGTGCTAAGTATATTGAAACTGGATGATTAATTGATGTATGTCCAAATGCCATGATTATGAGTGTTTGTAAACTGACTGGTCACCTATGAAATTACATTAATGGCTATTCAGATTAATAAAGTAATATACATATTTGCTTCACGATGGGGATGGTGCATTTAATCATGATTGGTTCTCTGTGATTCATAAACGGTATGAATGAAATGGGTTGCCCGTGAGCCATAAAACGGAATAGTAATTCAAGGTAATACTGCATGATTCGTTAATGTACTAACCCCAAATGGAGGGCGTAAATTCATTCAACATATGATTTCCGGTTGATCATGTGTCTTGTATACCCATGTGGTTGTTGCATTTCATATGGATGATTAAATCAACTTGATTGTATGTAATTGTGGGATATGTATATTCTGGAAGTATTTACTCACCAAGCTAGCATAGCTCATACCTCTACAGCTTCTTTTTGTTGCGGTTTCCATATTTATGGTTACATCCCAAGACTTGGCCAACTCAGGTAACACAAGAATAGAAATTTCCCCTAGAAGTTTATGTTTAGCTTTTGTATAGACTTCCATAGGAAACCTTAAACGCTCGGGTTGTTGTCAAAAAATAATACATGGACTGATTATTATTTTGCAGGGGAGTGCCCCTTAGTATTTCGTAAATAATCCTGAATTAACTGTGGTTTGTATTTTTATGCTTATTCTATCAAGTTAACTATCTATCTCCAATTGTGCAAGTATTTTATTATCGTAAGGGAACGCCTTGCATCTAATACAAGACTTTTAAATGATTGTGGTAGTGATTCCTAAGTCTCATTTAGTATGCGGTGGACTGTTACGTTTAGGGTACCTCTTAGGGCGTGACAATATGCAAGAATTGTTGGTCTCTTGAATGATTTGTTGAAGAATGATGGATTTTAGTGGTTAGAGGTAGCTAACTAAGCTTTTAATAAGCTCAAACAAACTTTGATTCATGCGCTTGTGTTAGCATTATTGGATTTCCAATAAACTTTTATGGTAGAAACTGATGCTTCAAGAATTGGGATAGGAGCAATTTTGTTACAAGCAAATCATCCAATTGCATATTTTAGTAAGAAGCTTCTTAATCATTTGGGAAAAGCCTCTATGTATATTAGGGAATTGTATGCCATGGTCGAAGCAGTGAGAAAGTGGAGGCAATATTTGTTGGGGAGTCATTTTACTATTCGGATTAGATCATAGAAGTTTGAAATAGCTTCTTTCTTAGGTCATTCAAACACTTAAACAACAACATTATGTTACAAAATTGCTCAGTTGTGACTATGAGATAGTTTATAAGGAAGGAGTGGAGAATATGCTTACTAATGGCTTGTCTAGTCAACATAGTGATGCTTCTCTTTAGCATTGTCAATGCCAATTTTTAAGTACATTGATGATCTAGAATGGAGTATGATACATTACCAGCTTTTTAGGGTATTATTTCTTAGTTGCAAGCTAGGAGGTTATCTAAGCAGAAGATTGAATGGAGAAATGGGTTATTATATTGCAGAAGCAAACTGTTTTTGGTGCCTAACTCTTTGTTGATTCCAAAAATATTGGAGGAATTTCATGCTTCATGATGGCGGTTTATTTTAGATTTACAAAGACTTTTAAACAGGTTTCAAGCCAATTTTATTGGAATGGCATGAATGCACAAATCAAAGCTTATGTGAGGAGTTGTCATATTTGCTAACAAAACAAATATGTGACCAAGGTAGTAGCTGGTTTATTAGCTCCTTTACCGAGCCCTACTAGAATTTGGGAAGACATTGCCATGGATTTTATTAGAAGTCTTCACTTTACAACAATTTTGGTAATGGTGAGCAGGCTGTCTAAATATTTCCATTTAGGGGCATTAGATAGTCATTTTACAATAACAAAAGTGGTAAATTTGTTTATGAAAATGATTGTCAAATTACACGGTTTTCCTAAAACCATCATATTTGACTGAAACTCAATTTTTGAAAGTAAGTTTTGGAAGGAACTATTTCAATCGAATGGTACAAAGTTGCGCACAAGTTTAGCCTATCGTTTGCAATTAGATGGAAAAACCGAGGTATTGAATAGAACTATGAAACCATACTTCATTGCTTTGTGATGGATTACCTAAATCAATGGGTTAAGTTTCTACCATGTGTAGAATATGACTACAACACTTCATATCATGAGGGCATGGGAATGACTCCATTCAAGATTGTGTATGGAAGAGAACCACTAGTTATTCCTTCTTATATTGGTTGTTCTTATTTGGTAAAAGCTGTTGATGAAGATTTGATTAGTAGAAATGAGGCCCTTAAGCTCTTGCATGCTAATTTATAGCATGCATCGGAAAGAATGAAGTGTCTGATAGACAAAAATACATCTGATGTGGTCTTTAATGTGGGAAATAAGGTGTGTGTTTAGCTCTAAGCTTATGGGCAGTTATTGATGGCTTCACATAAAAGGCCATAAACTATCTAAAAGATACCATGGACCATTGACTGTGCTAAAAAGAATTTGCCAGTGTGCTAATGAATCAAACCTACTTACTTACTCAAATATTCACAATGTATTCCATATTTCATCACTTAAGCAAGCACATGCATCACACTGTATTATTCAAAATGGTGCATCTATTCCTCAAATCCTAGTACAATGGAAGGGTTTACAACTTGAGGATTCAACATGAGAAGATTGGAAATAGTTCAGGAAGACTAATGCATACTTTGACCTTACGGACAAGGTCGTTTTTCCAAATCATGGGAAATATGCTATGAAGTGATAACATAGGAGCAAAAAGAAACCAGTTTAGATGAAAGACTACTGTTCTAAATGGAAATAGTTAGGGTTTGCAATACATCAATAACTGTAAATGATAGCTTGTAACAGAAAATAGAGTACTAGAAAGTAGCTATAGCAGTGTAACAGTACCACAACATGTAAAGGAGCTCATATAAATAGTGAAAAACAATACAAAGAGGGGTACATCGATTTTAACCCCAAAATTAAGGTGCCTTTTGGTACTGGGAGTCTAGATTTGATTCGAACAAGATCTAAATTGGCATCTTCGCATTCTCATCTCGCAAATAAGAAACACCATAGTTAGTAGGAAAAAAGAATTAAATAATGAAATAAAGATTACGGTTTAGAGAGTATCTGGAGGGGCGAAAAGGGGAAGAAAAGAGAAAAAGAGAGTTTATATACTAGACCTAAAAATGATTAGTCTTATTAAGAAGGCCGAGTAACAGAACCAAACTTCAAAATTAACCAAAATATAAAGATTCCTATTTTATGATTTGGATTGTTTCGGTTGTATGAACAATCCTATCAGAAGGTGAAAGAATAGATTACACCAATTATAAATTTGAGGTAAAATGTTTTGGTATCGAAAGGAGTGTATGACTAGAATAAAAAACATAATAATAAATAGTTAAAATGATGCATTAAAACTTAAGTCAAATTCCAAAAATTATTAGGAGTATTACTTTTACAATTTTTTAGTTGGTTTACATTTATTATAATTTTTTATAACCCTATCTAGAGCTAAGTAGAATTTAGCTCTTGTTAAAAGATAGTTAAACATATGCTTAAATTGAATTTATTCACAAATGATTTTATAATATAGTGAGATTACCTTTATTTTTCCAAGTGGATGAAATAGCTTAAAATCCTTCCTCTTTTATTATAATGAGAGAAAAAAAAAAAGAATGAAAATTTCACTCAAGATTGGATAATAAACGTTGTAACACGAATTATTAGATATTGTGCGGCTAACTATTAAAACTGTATTTGTGAATTGTTTGTCGTAATGCTTATAGCTTCGTACGGTTGGATCGTGGGTGAATCAAAAATCAAGATATTACTTGTTGAACCAAATCGAAAATCAAAGCAAAGAAAAGGCCAAAAATAAAAGAGAACAGAAAACAAAAAATATAGTTGAATTTAATGCCGAATGGTATATTTTTCTTTTATTTCGGTTGCTGGGTCCATGCAATTGAATAAAATCAAGAAAACAAGCAACATGGTGATATGGGAATAGTTTTAACGACTGCTTTTTCCTATATTAACGTGCTTTTCTATATAGTTAGGATCATCGAACATGAAACGGAAGTCAAAAGAATTATGAATAGGATAATGACCCAACAATTTTTTTTCAGAACAGCTTTTGTCTTTGATAGGCATTGCAGATGTAAAAGCCTACTCGCTTTTCCACCAATAGGTCCTTCGCTGTCCATCTTTTTCACTAAAATATTGGAAGTCCATTGCGACAATTGGCACATGGAGCTTGAATTGTTACTGAAAAGGAATGCCGTTTTCTGAGTGTTAAGTGAAAAAATTATTATGTCCGTCGCTTAGTTAGGTGGTGGTTAAGCAATAATAAGCACAAATAATTTTGATAAGCTTATTGATTACACATACCATGGCCCTCCAATAATATTTCGGAATTCGTTTTTCTGGGACAAGTGGTTTAAACTAGATTTCTCATAAATCATTTCGTGTCATTACAAATGTTCAACTTAAGTTTACCCAACTTGTCGATGCAATTTGTATCCATAAAACAGTGGACAGCAATTAGAGGGTATTAGAAACGTAACTGGGTGCAGTACTCAAATCCTCGACTAGACAAATATCTTATAGGAAATTTTTTATGATAAAAATTGGGTTTTATATTGTTTTACAAAATCCTATAGGATCCTGTGCTGGATTTTGGGAAAGCTCTAGAATTGGATGAAAAATCCAAACTATATAGTGCGAGCTAGGCTCCTAGCACTTTGCATGCCTAAGGTTAAGGAAAGGCAATAAAAATTAAAATATAAAAACTTTAGAATAAATGAAAATATAGTGCCTAAGCTTAGGATGGACACAGATTGGTTTAGTTCGGTTTTTACTAATACCAAACCAAATCGTAATTTATAGTTTGTTTTTTCTTTTCCACCTAAAACCAGGCCATCAAGTAATGGTTTGGTTTGGTTTGGATTGGAAATTTTGCAAACCATTCTATAATGATTTGGTCCTGTTCAGATTAAGGATTATATCAAAATTTTAATTTAAAAAAAAACACTTTGTTTCAATTTTTCATATTTATGCGGATACTCGAATATTTAAATTACACTATGAAGTTTAAATTAAAATTCACTACAGAAATTTTATAAATCCATCACATTCATTGTCTATAGTCAGCCATAAGATCATTTAGTGACCAATCAATCACATACCAACAAAGCACGTTGATTAACTAATATATAGTAAATCATAATCTATAATCTTTCACAAAACTATCCAGTTAATCATCTACCTATAAATTTGGCAATAAAATAAAATTATCTACATACAAAAGCCATTCACAAATACAAAGTTTGCTAACAAAATAAATTAAAAAATTGATAAATAACAAGAGTCATAACTAAAAAAATAAAGTTTATACTTCAGAAAGTTAAAACGGTTAACAATATGTGTGTGTGTATAAATTTAAGTTACCAATAGAAAAATATATTTTACACTTAAAAGCAATTTAAAAAAAAAGTTAGTATTGACAAATATTAATCAAATAATAAATATCATAATAAAACCATAAGAATATGTATGACCTTTAATCAATCATCATAAAAAAATTTATAGTTAAAAATAAAGTATTATTATATTTTTCTAAACCGATTAGGTTCGGTTTGATAGATTGGTTTGGTTTACCTTCTAAACCAACCATAAATTTATGGATTGATCTGCATTGATAATCTTTTAAATCAAATTATTTAAAAAACCATATTTTTGGATTGGTTTGGTATACGGATTGATTTTGTTTGGTTGATCTTTTTGCCCATCCCCACCTAGGCTTCTAGCACTCTCTCACTCCCATCTCATGTTCAGACCAGTGAATGCTCTTCCATATATATCCTCTTTATGTGAGTGTTTATTTATACTACTTTTTTTTAATACTATATTTAATAGTCAACTATCACACCACCTCCACCTTAATTTCAATGTTATTGAGACATGGATCTCAATGGTGATTAGTGATTGTAGTAAAAGAAATAGAGTTTCCAGGTTCTAATGGAAATATGGGCATCACAAAGAAAACAACTTCGAATGTAAGCCTACATTGGAAAATATTCAAATTGAGTAACCATATAAATTCTTTTTTATTAGTTTAAGGTACAAACAATGTTAATGCAACATATGGGTCGTTGATCAATACCTCACATGGTCAACCAAGAGAACTTAATTTGTGATCTCCTTTTATATCTCGTTGCCTATTTTGGTGTAACAATTTTATTGATCTATTCCCTCTTCTGGTTAAGGGTTATACATAAGTGTCTAGGGGTTTAAATTGCAATTGGATTTGTCCCGTGACATTTCTTCTAGAGTTATATGGTGAGTTTGTTAGTTGATTATAAGAATCTCTTAAGGTTCATATGACTTGGTATATGAGTATATGACTAAAGAATGAAATTCCTATGTTGTGGTGAGTAATTATATGCCAGATTTAGTTTACCATTTGGTTGCACTCTCTCGTGATTACTTGTGAATGGTTACTTTTTCTTCGCCTAAATTTCTTACTCAGTATTGAGGCTTTCCATAAACATGGCAAGTAAAAGGAGTCACAAATTAAGTTTGTATAGATGTTAGTTTGTATGGTATAGTGTTAGAACATGAGCAATTGATGCAATAGAATGAAATGGTGATGTAAGATAATGTAGCCTTAACATTGTGAAATGGACACCATAGTAGGCATGGTTGAAATGTGGTGAGAGGTATGGCCAAAAGTCTAAGTTGATAAAGAAGTTATGAGGCTGGGAAAATCTTATGAGTATTAGATACCTATTGGTACAATTACTTGAGTTTGAGTTTGGGGATTAACAACTTTGTTTATAAGATTTTACATGATTCCAATTCTGAAGACACTTGTCATTGGTGGAAACTTTAGAGTTGTGAATTCTTTCGCTTTAGGAAGAATTGGAAAGCCATGAGCTTGTCCACTTGATTAATTGAAAGATCCATTAAACTAAACTATATCATATGTGTTTTGTGAAATAAAAGAATCATGAACTAATATATCATCAACAACTATTGGCTTGTTATTATTGTTAAATCCTCTGTTCCTAGTGAAGTTGAAATTAATTAGAATTCTCGTTAATCCAAAATATCTTTCCTTCAAATGCCCTTTGCTTGTATAGTAAGAATAAAAAAAATAAGTTCTACCTCTCCTTCTACTAATAGAATATGAATATGTTGCTAACTTGGAGATTTACAATAGAATCTCACTTCAGTTTCCACATGATTTTTCTTAAATGATCATGTTATCAGCCTTATCAAGTGATGGTAAAGGCTTCATTGCAATAATTCGTGTTTTTAAATTGGGTATCAAATAAACATAAAATAAAAAAAAATCATTAATTGCACCACTTTATATAACGTTGGTAAAGAAATAAATATAAACGAGAATCCTTTATTTACACCACTTTATATAACACTGATTTAGTTTGTAACTATTTAAAATGTTCATACTTTATTTGAATTTATCCACAATCTTTGATCCCTCTCATTGTATTTTTTCATTTTTTAATTCTTTCAGAGACAATTGACTTTAATATGCTATATCCTCTAATCTTACTCCTTTGTTGAGAGAGTATAGTTTCATTGCAAATTACGTATATGATATGCATTAAGATTTAGTTTCAACTTTTTCAAAATTTGTTGTTCATAATTAATATAAATCACCATACATGCAATAGGTTAAGAAATTGGTCGCAAAAGCCACACCACTATCAAATTGCCAAAATGAGTCTATGATTGAAGAAAACGATTATTAGAAGATTGACATGGAACATGAAATAAACCAAATAATTTAATTAAATAAAATAATTAAAGGAAGGGCATGAATGTATTTCTGTTAATTTAAGAAGGAAAAAATCTATCCAACCACCTTATGATGTTGATAAAATCCATGCTAGAGTTATGCAGTAGAGTCCTCAATAAGGATTACATGGATTGGATTTGTATATCATTCACTCATAAGGATTCTCTCAAATATCCTCTCGCAATAAGTTTTTTATATATTTATGATTTTGTAATTTTTAATGGAAATAAAAAAAATGAAAGATATGAATGCTCCATCTTCTTCAATATGGAGCACTAAGAAAAGAACTGAACTAGTTGTTTCACTCAATCGATATGATGCACAATCAAGAAACAACAAAGATTAATCTTGAGAAAAACTTACTATTATTCAATAGGGTTTGGAATCAATTCTGAGAAAGTTAATAAAAAGGCAATTGATCACAATCAATATTAAAAGATAGATCCAAGATATATAGGCTTATATTAACATAAACTTAATGACCCTTATATACACCCACGAGTTAAGCAAGGGCAATAAAGGGACAAAAAAGACCAAACCAATACAAAAAGGAAACTAAAAAAAAAAAAAAAAGGCAATTGAAACAGGGTAGGAAGGCATGCCACTTGTCACTGGCATGCATGGGTAAACTTCACTAGTTGATCAATCAAACATCAGTTTAAGCTTCATCATGGCTGTGTGGTTATAGACATAGGCTTATGGACAGTCGTGCCTTAAGGAATGATCTCCCCAGCCACTTCTGCTCTCTATTGTCTCCATGTTAGTGGATTCATACATGGGCGTGATCATGGGCATGTGTGTGTCATGTATGCCTCTAGAACATCTTTTACTAGCTTTGCTTTGCTCATTGTCTTTAGTATGAGTGTGAGCTTCAAAACTTACAAGTTTTCCTTCAAACATTGCTTTTTTTTTTTTTTTGTTTAGACACATTAGCTCATGCCTAATAGCAAAGGGCATCAAATAGCCTTGCAAATATTTCTTCTCATGTTTATTCGGCTCATTAATAATGATTCATTGACCCATCAATCCCCTAGCTCTAGATTGAGTTATTAGTCCAATTGAACCATGATCCCTATCATGACATCTTTTAAAAGATAAGATAGTTGGATAAGTTTAAAAAGGAAAAAGATCATTTAACCATCCTCTCCTTTCCTTGTCTTAATTGTCTTTGCTTTCCTTTTCTCCGTATGCATAGAATCCTTACTCCCCATCCCTCCATAGTCTTGGAGAAACCCATAAGATTGGCAGCAAAACAGTAAGTAATAGATTATTTTTCCCTTCTTGTTATTCTTGATGAATTACACATAAAAGATAACAAAATCATAGTTCTATGGGAGAAAAGGAGAATGTAGGTGGCTTCTTAAAGAGAACCCAAAGCAAGATGATTAGATTGGTGTTGTAAGGAGAATAATAGAGGTCTCTCTAAGAAGGTAATGTAACTGTTATGTTTTGTTATTGGATCATGAGTGTTAAATACATTATAGAAAAGTATTGTACTTTTTTGTGTGCTTTTAAGGTTGAGAATATATTCATGGAAATGTTTAAAGTAATGTTAAGTTTGAAAATATAGAAATTTTAATGAATGGAGGATCTCTAGAAGTACACAACTAGATATGTAGCCCATGTACAAAGCTGTGTACTTCTTAATTTGTGAAAAACAATGTTTTTTAGAAGTACATGATTGAAACATCGATATGTGTTTTAAGTCGTGTACCTCTTTATGTTAAAAATAGTGTTTTTCTAGAAATACATAGCCAATACATGAGCTCCCCTATTAGGTTGTGTTTCTCTTTGTGTTTTCAACGAAAAAAGAACTTGAAAAGAACACGTCATATACATGATAAAGGTCATTTACTCTATTAAATTGAGGATAAATTATGTTTAATTTCACTTTGAATATGCTTAAGTTAAGGAATATGGTATTTAATGCTTAAATATGATCATTTCAAGTGACTAGGGATAAATTCTCGAAACTTAGGTGAAGAAAGATTATTTAGGGTAAAAATGGCTTGTCACCATCCTCATCATGCCCGTGAGATAGGTGGTGATCGTCATCACCACCTTCATCACGCTCGTGATGAGGATGTTTATCTTTGCAGATTTGATTTTTGGGCTCATTAATACCCTCATCAATCTCGTTCGTTACGCTCGTTACGAAGGAGGTGATCACCATCACTACCCCTATCACCGGTGGTGACAGAGATGGTGATCTACATTGATTTGGTTGTTTTGCTCATCACCACCCTCATCATGCCCGTGAAGAAGGGGGTGATCTCTGCTGATTTCATTTTTAGGCCTATCACCACCCGAGTCACGACCGTGATAAAAGTGGTGATCTTTGCTGTTTCCACGTCAGTAAAATAACCATTTCTTGAAGAGTTGTGAAGACCAATTGACACAAGAAAAAGATGACATTCATGTTTAGTCACTTGTGAACTATAAATACAAGACCCATACATCACATTGAAGGATCCGAATAATTTTGTACATACTGAACCAATACAATTTAATTTCATATATAACTTTGTACATGTTCATAGTTTTTGTTTGTATTATGTTATGTGCATACTCCTTAGAGATTCTTGAGAGAGAAGGAAGAGGAGAAGGATTGTTATAATCGTTTATTGAAGAGTTCAAACATTTGAATCATGAAAAGAGAGTTTTCTCACATGTTTCCTTCTTGTTTTATTTTAATTGTTGTTAGGTTATCTTGTTATATAATGTATGAGTAGTGTTGCTTAGGCCTGTTGTACCATAGTTCGATATGTGTCAATAAGATTAGTTAATGAATTATTATTAGTCTTCTTAAATTCGACAATTGATTTTTTCGAATCATGGAATTGTATTGTGCATGGTATAGTTTCATGTTAGATTTCATTGGGACGGATCGAGGGATAGTCTCCTTGAATAGATCTAGGTTGTTAGAAGGAATTGCTCATGATACCTAGAGATAGGATTATGAAATTTTTCTACATATACTTAATTAAGTAAAGAATTCTTGAATTTAATGTGATCATAAGTTGCTATTAGCCAAGAAGAGATTCCAATGGAAAACTTAGGATTAGATGTTAGCGATCTTGAGAAAGACATTAACATACTCAATGAATGTTGCAGTTTAAGAAACTAGTGATATTAATTGCATGCTTTTAATGTACATGTCAAGTTCATCAGTGAAGCAAGGTCTAAGTCATTATGTTATGCACTTAGTTTAAGTAAATCAAGTGTTAGTGATCATTAGTAATAATTTGTGGGATGTTAATAGTTTAATTAACATCATAATACTTGTTCAATTTTATAGGCTAGATAATAGGAAAAAAGTGAGTAATAGTACTTGCTAAAATCCCCAAAGAATATGGCCCTATAATCCATTCCTGTACTACATATGATAGGTGCACTACTTGCCTAGCATTGACCAAATTATAGGAAAGAGATCATAGGATATCAAATTATTAAAACTCGGTCAAGAAATAGCGCAACCAATATATGACCTTGTGTTCCTAGTCATGTTCCTCTTAGTGACTTAAAAGGCCTAGAAAAGAATACAAGAAGAACATAAGGTTGTGTTCCTCATCGTAACTCTTATTTTGCTGGTGTACCACTCCATGGACTTCTTTATGGCCTAAATTTCTCTACTTAAGTAATACATCACCTTATACCAACTTATGCAGTAGTTTCTGCGTGTTAAAACACCCTAAAATTAATTTTTTTCCTTGCCTAAAAATGACTAGGAACCATTTAAATATTCCCTTTTAAGATTAAAGCATACTTTGCGAACCTAGATCATAGCAAGATATAGTTAGGTAAAATAGGAATGTTGCTAGACTTAAATTAGAGGTGTAGAAGACTCTAAGTGGCTTATTTGTATGCAATTAAGGTGGTGAATACTAGTTTTCATAACTGAATGATTTTTAGGTATATGTATACCTTGTTTGTTGCTTATACTTGTTAGGTTAGAATCTTAAAATTGACTAATTAAATATTTGACCATAAAGTTTGTGTGTTGTGTATACTTGACTGTGGTTGGTAGACTGGGAGTACCAATGATGCTAACCAAACATCCTAATGATCCTTGTATGATGCTATCCCTGGTGAAGTTGCACCTAAAGATGATTAGGAGTAGATTTATGAGACTCTTGAACTCATGGACTCATCGATATTATGGAGTACCCAATGTATATTATATTTATGTGTGTTTGGATATCGAATTATCCCTATGTTTGTTTTCTTCCTTAACATAAATATAATAAAATGTTGGTTATTGCATTAATATTAGGTGTCACGCCCTTGAGGGTACCCTAAACGTGGCAGTCCACCGCACATAATATTAAAGCTAATGAATAACAACCTTAATTACGTAGAAGCTTCGATATCACATGCAAGACATGCTTCCCAAAAAGTAGGAGACTCACAGGGGTATTATGTTTAAGCAGATAATAAAAGCATGTAAGAACTTATATAGATAAACATGTAATATTTATTAGAATAAAAGTCTCTTACAACTTCTTAGGGGCATTCTCCTGTTCTAATAGTCTTGTTCAACTAAGCCATCAACAAAACGTACATAAATATAACATACGTCTACTATAGAGATTTTTCTTAGAAGTCTATATCCAAAACTAAATATATATAACTTCTTCCAAAAACTCTTAGTAGCTTTGGCTCATACCTGACAAAAAGGGCTCCTTGGTGCCAACCACAAGTAATCATACCGTAACAAAAAGCTATATGGGTATAAGCAAAACTAACTTAGTGAGATAACTCCCATCTACAAAACATTTCCATAAAACACACAAGTATTTAGACAATCAAATGAGAATGCATCAATCACATGAGAAAACAAATTACACATGATTAACCGAAAACCATGTGTAGCATGGATTTTACGCCCTCTATGTCAGGGGTTGGGGTGGTTCCTGGCCCATATGACCATCAATAATTGTAGACTTACCGGCTCCTACTTGTCCTGTAGACTTTCTGGCTTCTACTTGCCCATGTAGACTTTCCGGCTCCTACTAGCCACCACTACAACTCTTCGTTTTCTAACACGAAGAATAGTAGTGAAAAATAAATGTGACTCACAAATATGATATGCATGAATCGTTTTCAATATAGGGTTATTCCATTATTGTCGATTTTAAGTTAAAGGTGATCAAAACAATATTCATCATATCATTGCAAGAAAACATAAATTATTCATCAATTCCTCTTTCGATATTCTTAACTTTTATTCAATTAATCATGAATCCAAATCACACAAAATTTGTTCATTTATCTTTTTCCTTATTTTCTAGTGCTACTACTTATAAGCACAAATAATGAAATGTAACTAGTAAGGAATTGACTCACTCCATGATGATCGCTCCTAGTCGAAGTAATCTTCTGGGAAGGCGATATCGGTTTCTTCTTCATCTAAACAAGATGAAATACCCAAAATGAGTCTTTCATAAAATTTTTATTTTTGAAGATTCTAAATCTATCTTGAATTCGCGGTAAAATCGTATTGAAGGAAATTCCAACTTAAAATGGCCATAACTTGCACATTTTAACTCGGAATTTCGCATAATATATACCGTTTTCTACCAACTCGAAAAGATCTATCTATTTATAAAACTATTTTCATCAAACTAAGTTGTTTGAGCTCCGAAATAGTGGTGATCATATTCACCACGAATTTTCACAAAACTTGCCTCCTTCTTTTTACAAAAACTCTTATCAAAGAGATATATATTATAATAATTTGTAAAACCTTTGAAATGTATTTATATATGTATTCATTGACTCATCAAATGTATGAAATTAATGAAGTTGTCTCAACCATGAATTTTTAGTAAAAGTAAAGTCTTCTAAAGATTTTGGAAAAGTGAAACTTTTGAAAATTTCTTCTTAGCTTGCTAGAAAATATCTCAAGTTATTTTAAATGAGTATTTTTTCATTTCCTTAATTTCATTTCCTTAGTCTTTTTAAATTTCTAAAGAATGATTTTTATTTTCTAAGCTTAATTTCTAATACTTTTTGAAAGTAGTAATAATTCTATATGTATAGAAATAATTTCCTTATTTCTTAAGATCATTCTACTTTTATGAAAGGAAATTTCTTGGTGTTTGTCATACTAGTATTGATGAAAAGTGAAGTTTAGTAAAACTTTTGTTTAATTAAGAATTTCTTTTCATTTTATGACTTTGTAAAGTGTATGTATGTATTGTTTTAAAAAAAAAAAATTCCTATGTTCTTAAAATTTATAATGAACTCCTCTAGATTTCTAGAAAAAGTTTGTTAAGATAAATTCCTAAGTTTTTATAAAAAATTACTCCCTCCATAGCAACTTTTATTTTTAGAGAAGAACTTCTATTTTAAGGAAACTTTTCCTCCTTTATCTTGTTGAGGCAAAAATCAATATGTTTATGCATGTTCATGAATATGAAATCATAAAGTTATAAAAACATAAGAAAGATATAAAAATTAAAGAAATAAGTTGGTAAAGAAATATGTCAAGTATTGGAACCTTAGCTTCATCAAGGTATCTAAGAATAGACTAGTCCCAAAAGAAAAAGAAAATTGTTTTGACTTAATGAGGACAAGTCTAAAACTAGAAAGACTAGTCTTAAAACAACTTGAAAGGAATTGCAAGGTAAATAAATAAATTGCAAGGAAAGTAAATAAATTGCAAAACAAAGGAGCTTATATACTTTAAAACATATATATAACTACATAGATATATTTAGTTAAACATATATGAAAACAACATAAAGGAAAATAAATTCATGAACAAAAAGAAAGTATAAACATATTGTTACTTTCTTAACCTTCATGGTTTAGAAAACACCCACTAAGCTCATACTAAGTAAATGAACATATATACCTATAAAAGAAGTAGAAACTAGAGAAAATTTGAGAGAGTTTATGGAGAGATTTTGAGAGAGTAATTTTAGTATATGGAAAGTGTGAAGGAAATGGAAGGAAGAGGTGGTATTTATAGAAAAAAATGGAGGGTAATTTGTATTAAATAAATAATTGAAAAATAAAATAAATTAAGGAGAGAGGGAGGTGTGGCCAGTGCTACAAGTGAGAGAGAGAGAGGGAGAGAAATTTGTTTTTGTTTTTTTTTTTTTTTTGTATTTTTGTAAATGAAAAGTAAGATATGGAAGATGTGAAGTTGTATTGGAAATGAAAATTGTAAGAAAGTAGAGATATGATTGTAAGAGTAGGTTGTAAGAAAAAAAAAGTAAAGATAGATAAATAGTGTAGAATAGTAATAAATAGTGTAATATAAAGTAGACATAACAATTAAAGTACCGGTAGTAAGAATATACGTGTATAATTGCGATATCTGATATTTTTAGTTAACAAAAAATTATGAAACTGATATTTTTGAAAACCTTGTATTTTTATGAGTCTAATGGTATATCTAAAATATTTTTACCATACTGAGCCTTGGGACACGCTTTTCAAAAACTGTATCCAATCGTGCTCGAAACGAATCACGGTTCAACTAATATGATATTTTTAAGCTTTCTCATGTTATTACAAACTATTTTACATACTAATCTCTTACTTACTTTCTTAGGGTTGCTCACACGGGATTGTCGGACTTGAATGGTTACGTCTGGCTAGGGTTTTGTTGATTTTAGGATTTCCGGTTAACCTAATTGGTTTAAGCTTAATTGATCACAAAACTTTGGGGGTTTACATTAGGTCTACATGTGCATGTGTGCTTGCTGATCACATGTATGTGTTTGTGGTATGCTGTATTGGGTTTCACCTTACTCTTTTCTATTATAGGTACAGTTGAGACTCTTATAGCTTTGAACTTATTTGGATACAATGTTGTAGTGGGTTATAGGGAGGACGCTAGTAAAGAAGATCATCTAGCAATCTATTAATGTTGCTTAATAGTTCTATGAGGACAGGACACTCATTATACTTATGTTATGTGTTGAAGTGACTCTATATATGATGTTAATATCTTATGGTATTGACCTGATGGATGATTGATGATGTCAGGTGTTAGACAAAATCTATGAGCTGTCTTATATTGGTGGTGGGTAGGAATTGTGTTTAATTTTGTATTACATGTGAAGTAATTGTAGAGGGATTGTTGACTTGAAGTCATTAGTAAATAAATGATTGGAAGTTAATCCTTGTATTTATATTGAAGTTATAGCAGGATCCGAGCCTTAGCATATATATAGTTAATATGGACGCGGTGAATTGTAAATGACCTTACATTTAGGGTGCTATATAACATCTTTGTTAATAAACATTAGTTTATTACTAATAGGAGGAGTGATAGAGGATTTACGTGTGGGCATATTGGCTTGGTGGACCAGGCCGAGCTAGGCCTCCTTTGGCCAATGGGTTAAATGGGTAGGGTTAATTTGGCTTGCTTTTAAATGGACCAAAATTTCTTAGCTTGGGCTCGACCCACTTTGGTTCATGGGTCAAAACGAATTTATTTTTTCTTGAATCTTTATTTTTTGCGTTAATTTGTGAGAAAATTTGAATATTCATTTATTTTAGGGTTATATATGTATCAATAATTAATTTTATTGTTATTTTAATTACTTATATAAAAAAGTTTTTAAATAATTTATTGGATATCATATTACGTTTAAATTAATAAATATATACTTAAAAAGAATGCTATAATGCATCTGGTGTATATATCGATCCATCCTCCTCGATAACATATAATAAAGAATCACTAATATGTTATTATATTATTCCTGCTCTTAAACATTTTCTCTTTTTTTTTTTTGTCTTTTGTTTCCCTTATGGTTTGACTCATGGGTTTAGCCCGGCCCATCACAGGTCAGACAAATTTAACTAGCTTTTAAATGGGCTAAAAAAATTATCTATAGCCTTTTTTTTCTAAAATGACCGAATAGGTTGGGCCATGGGCCACAACCCGTATGTCTAACTCTAATAGGATTTACTTTGTAAATTGATATTTGATCCTTTAGGACATGGGAGCAATCGTAAAAGATGCGCAATAGTGAGAATGGTGTAGATAAAATGGTCAATTTCCATCATTATGAATTGAGGATCGAATGTTTTTTCGTTTTTTGCAAGCAAAGTAAATTGTACCATATATTTTTAATTGTGATAAAGCGTGTGCATATATATATAGGTTAAATGTGAAAGTTCTTACTTAAACTTTTCATTAAAATTTAATTTAATGTCTAAACTTTGAAATGGCTAATTTAATATCTAATAAAATATTTTGTGATTATTTTTACTATTTTTTAACACCATTTACCCTGTTTGTTTTTGTAAAAGAGAGAACTTATTATTATATTTTTACTACTTCTTTTAAAGCAGTATATCACTAATATATATTGCTTCTTCCATGTAAAAAAAAAAAAAAGGTAAATAGTATTAATAGGGTTTTAAAAATAGTTAAAATATGATTTACCACTTTAAAGTTTAGATATAAAATTAAATTATTGTGCAAAATTTGAAAACATATATACTCACCGTGTATAAGTAACAAAACAAAAAAATAACTGCACAAACAGCTGTAACTTTGCCACTGCATTTTCATTGATAATTATTAATTTATGTTTTAAAAATTAAAATATAACTTCTCAAACGAAAAAGAAATAAAAATGTGCTTTTTATTTTAATACAATCATCCCTATCAAGGGGGAGAACGAAAGTCACGTGCGACAATGAGAGTAGAGATAATGGGGGTCTTTTTCCAGGATTTTCAAATTGGAACCAATTACCCAAAGACCCTATAACAATAAGCGTGCCTTTGTGCTATAATGCAAAATTGCAAATCGAAGCAAAATGAAGACCAATAATCGAAATTTCTCGTTTTTTTCTGTTTTTTTTTTCTCTTTTATTTTGTTTATTTTGTCTTTCTCATCTGATGCGAATACGATGAAATATAGTTTCTGATCTAATAGAAACCATGAGATTAATATAAAAGGTTGCTTCTTGCTTTATTTCATTTCTTCAATAAAATCTTTCTATAGACCAATTTTTACAACTATAATGCACGTATTCGTGATTATCTAAAATAAAACTACATAACAATATATTAGAAACAGAAACCACCATAAGAACGAAAAATTCTTTCCAATTTTCATGTTCTCAGTTATTAGGATTTGGTCACTTATATGATGTATAGGAAAGTAAAAACTTAAAAAGTAAAGAAAATTTACTCATTTATTGGAATCAATCTTCATCTTTTCTTGAGATAAGATATATACTTTCATAATTTGTTATTGTAAAATTAATTTTAAAATCATTTTTCACATATGAGAAAATTTTTAGTTGCTTATTTTTGCAAAAGAAGTTTAAATATGTGCAATCTGGAATGATAGTTGTTAATCTAATGTAAAATGCTAATAAATTTTTGTGGAACGGAATGGCTCTTATGAGGTATCTCCATTTAGCAGAATTGCTTAAATAAATCTAAAGGAAATTAATGGTCTGTTTGTTTTGTTTGTGTGTAGATGGTACATAAATATTTTCAAATAGACTATTTATTAAGAAAAAGATGCAAATAAAAAATAGATAAATTTACTCATTAAAAAATCAAACAGACTCGATACAAATAAGATATAGATAAAATATAGATGTAGATCAGATACAAATATAAATACAGATAAAATACAGACCATCCAAACAAACCCTAAATATCGTTGTCATGAAGTTATATAACTATTTACTCTCTATTTTCCTTTTCCATAAATTTACTCGTTCCCTTATAAGAATAACTAAGAAAACTAGTTTATATATATATTATATATATATGCGGAAATCTTAGAAGTATATTATTGTTAATTTACATTATTGCAAATAATTACATGGATTTTATTAACAAATGTAAAAGTTAAACTAAATCTTGGCTTTTTTCTTGCTCTAGTATGGGATTTTTAATGGTATCTGAAGCTATCAAATGATCTTTTCCCACTCAAATCAAATTATTTCAAGCCATGATGGTCAACAACAGTGCTTATGATTTTTTCCACTATATATGTAAGACTAACAATCTTGTCGGTGAGAGCTGTGCTTGCTAAATTCAAGACAATGGGCGAGAAATAATTATAATTCCATTTTTATTGGTGGGTTTTTTAAAGAGTTATTTAAAGTACCACATCAACAACTTAAGCAACTTTTACTATCAAGTAACTTAATATTTTATTCATGAATGACTTGAAGAGAGTTTATTATTTTTTTTAATAATCTTTTACTTATTTTGTGTCAAACTCTACAAATCAAAACAAGTAAGTGAGACTTAAGCAATTCACTGTTTGAGTTATTTTTTAGTTAAACAACTCTGACATTCAAGAATCTTATGTTATTAATTATAAGTTGTTTGATTTAGGTTCTTGTATGAAGCAACTCTAATAAAGATGAAAGTAATTATGAACAAGGTAAATTTATTTCGGGGGAGACATAAAAGATTACCTTTATGCACAAAATATATATGCTTTACGTGAGTTGGGAGCAACTTTCATGATCCGTGTGAACCGCTTAAAGAAAGGAAAGGACAAAAACATATACCGTCATACCACACCATAACATGTCTATGTAAAATAAAACATTATATTTGCACCTCTCATATCATATATCGAGGGATTTATTGATATGCACCACATAATAGTGCCATCGTATTTATCTAGGTGCGTTTTATGTGTTTATATATAACTGTTACTTTTTTGCCTCCCCAAGGGTTGAAACATAATATAGTATTAATAGGAAGAATAATAAAAATTTAGCAATTTTTCAACTCTTTACAATAACAATGCTACGAGTTTAATTATCCTTTAGATTCTCCACAACACCATTCCAATTGTAACTTACACGTAATATCACTATAGTATTTATCATAGTTGTATGACATCGAACTACTTACTAGGCTTATATAATGTAATAGATACAGTAAATACATCACATGAAAAAAATTTTGTGTTAATTTTTTCCATGGTGTGGGATCTTAGAACTTGATGCTTTAAGTAGGTTCTAAGATGGAAAACCTATCACAAAAGAAAAAAAGGACTTTTTTTTTTTATTTTCTTTTTTGCCAACACAAGGAAGGTTGTTATTTCATGTTTGTGTAACTTGCACTCAAAAACTAGAAGCCTTTTATATCATAAGCCATCATGTAATTTGTTAATATTGTTTACCTTATCATGTTCGGCACCTACAAAATATCATGTTTAATATATTAAAATTTCACAAGTAAATAATAAAAAAGAAAAAAAAGTTATAGTCAAATCAACTTTTATCTATAACCTATTATGCAAAATGCCAAACCAACAACACTAGCACAATATGACGGCAACATGTATTACACTAGAGGTGTGTGAAAAAACAAATGAAACTGAAAAATCGAACCGAAACAAAAAAATTAATTTGAAAAATAAGGTCAACTGGTTTGTTGGTTTTGATTTAAGATCACAGTTTTTATTTTTTCCGATTTTCTATTTTAGTCTGTAACCATAGACAACCAACGGTTAATGGTTAATATATATATTATATATATATATAATTTACATATGTTAATGATCATTAGATTTTAATTAAAGTACTATGTTATGTTCTATATGTGATGGGAGTTAATGTGGTAATTGATTTGGTTTGATTTTGTTGATGATGATATATCCAAAGGCTTGTTTTTACCATTTTTCCTTAATTTGAATTTTCTTTTTTTTTAGCTCTTGTAATATATATAATAATTTAAAGAAAAACACTATGATAATAGCTAAAAAATAAGATATGTTGAAATTATTATTTGATTTGTTGAAACAATTACGTCAAATGGTTAAAAATTGAAAACTGAAAAAAAAATTAACCGTTAAGATTGTTAATCGTTTATAATGGATCAGTTAAGGATCATGATATTTAAAAACCAATCATTATAGTTAGGTTCAAAAAATAGAGTCACAGACTGATTAACCGAATTGTGACCACCCTTATATCACACATACAAATATATATATATATATATATATATGCACATATAAAAATTGAATACCATAAGTACTGAAGACATGATAAAAACTAAAAGGTTAATGTAAAAAATGGTATCTGAACTTTCACAAAAAATTCAATCAAATACTTGAATTTTGGTCTTGAATAATTTGATATTTGAAACTATTTTAATCAGGTTGGAAAAATACACACAAAAATTTGCTTCAGGTACCAAATTGTTCAACACCAAACTTTAAATACTTGTTTGAACTTTTTGTAAAAGTTTAAGTACCAAATTATATAAAACCATACTTTAAGTACTTGATTGAACTTTTTACGCAAATTTAGATTCCATTTTTGACATTATCCCAAAATTAAAAATACATGCATTTATCTTACTTTTTTTAAAAATAACTTTCTTAGTATCAATCTATAAATATATTAATACTTGCAACAATTGTAAATTAGTATTAAATATACTAAAATTGACCAGAAATATAAGATTCAACTCATATGATAAGGTTTTCAGATCATAAACTTAAAAGAAAATGAAACGACAGGAATTTAGTATAGTAAAAAGAGAGAAAAAAAAATGCATACACGAAATCTGTAGCTTTAAAGAACCAAAATAAACTATATATTTGTCCTCCTCAATATGAATATAAACATCATCCACAATATTGATGTGTCATCCATTTGAAATTTATTGATCATGACACTTAAGCTTGTAAAAATGTAGAACCAAAATGATACAGTACTAAGTTTAAATTCTAACTCAAGCTTTTCAAAATCAAAACTTGATTGAACTTAATTTTGAAACTCAACTCAAATTTGATTAGGTTCATGAACTACTAAAGTTAAGTATTATGAGACTTGAGATCAACTCAACAAATTACTTGAGTATTTTGAGTATACGTTTAACTGTACGATTCTTGAATTGAACTTAATCAAATATTGAATTGTATACAAAAGGTATATGTGTAACTATGGTTTCTTAGATTTTCTAGGTGTGCCGTATTGATGTGTGTCTCGTGAAGGTTGGGGTTATCCGAAAGCATCCTAGGAGACCGCGAGCGTCTTGGGGTATCCATATGTTTCACATAGTGTATTGGAGTTCGTGATCCGATTTTTGTACCTGTTTTTCGTAGTTACATGTTAATGAATGAATATTTGATTATGTATTTATTATTCATTCATTATACATTTAAGGGTCATAATTTAGGCCATTAATGTTAGCTATCTTTATACACACACATATGTATATATATATATGTGTGTGTGTGTGTGTGTGTATGTGTGTTTTGTTAGGGTTTGTGAGTGAGAGTGAACCAGTTTGTTGTAATGTCTTGTACTCCTTTTTTGATATATAGTGAATTCTCTCTTCTTTATCCGTGGTTTCTCCCGATTTGGATTTTTCACGTAAATTTGTGTGCGTGCTTTATTGTTTTTTTGGGATTATTTGTTTTATTCGATCATAACAAATTGTATCAGAGCCAAGGGTTTTAGTTTTGTTTTCTCTACAATGCCAACCATGAAATATGATATTCTACAATTAGATCGCAACACCAGATTTTCTTAAAAGAGATGGAGAATGTTTTGTGTCGAATATTGGAGTTTGTTGCTAATTTATGCCCTTTAGGAGGTTTTGTGGAAGAAGTGGATAATGTTTTGTTTTTATGTCGAAGATTGGAGTTTGTGTTTTTCACTTCAGAATTCGTGTCAAAATGGAGATTGTTGGAGTTTATGACCTGATTTTTGTAGCCGTTTTTTATAGGTATATGTTAATGAATGAATGTTTGATTATGTATTTATTATTCATTCATTATATATTTAAAGGTTATAATTTAAGCCATTAATATTGGCCATCTTTGTTGTTCGCGAGTGTTTCGATGGTGTTCGGAAGAGTATTAAATGTAGAGGTGTTCTATGGGTTTCCTTAAGCAAGCGTCCGATGGGTCATAAGTGTTTACATTACCCAATGGATTTTTGAATGTGCGGCGTGTTGAGTGTTGAGTTGTGATGGCAGGCAATGTTTGGAATTTTCCAGAGAAACTGCGAGCTTTATAGGGCTTCCAAGGGTGTTCGAAGCAATTCGATGGGTATTGACATGATGAATAGTGGCATGGCATAACGGGGGTCATATGAAAGTGTACCGTGGGTCAATTTGTATCTATATTTTCCTAGGGTCTATGAGGTGCTTGGGAGCGTACACATTGGGTTCATATGTAAGCAAAATTTCCTAGAGTGTCCGGGGAATTCATGAGCATGAGCTATACTGAGGAGTAATCCGCAAAAGCCAAGGGGCATCTGGAAGTGTCTTTGGAGATTGTGAGTGTCTTAGGGTGTTTGTGTGTTTGACGGGGTAGTCAGAGATGCTCAAGAGTTTTCGATGTGTATTGATGTATCGTGGTGTGCACAATGATGATTAGGGCAACGGTTGTTGCACAAAAGCATTCGTTACTTATCAAGTGTCCACGATTTTGATGGGTCACCTGAACCAAACGATTTTGTTGAATGCGTTTTCAAGAGTAGTTTTACTAAAGTATCAAATTACGTCCGGAAGTGTCTACGCTCTCTGAGAGAGTTCGGAATGTGAGGTACGTGAAGCATTGAGCCCTGATGGATGGGAATGTATGGAAGTCTCAAGTTCGTGAGTTCACATGATAGTCGGGGTGTTCGAAGGGATTCGGTAAGTATTATTGTATGGAATGATGGCATGACGTAACGAGGATTGTATAGAAGTGTACCGTCGGTCAATATGTATCTATGGTTTCCTTGGGTATATAAGGAGTTCGTGAGCGTGTGTAGTAGGTTCATACATAACTGCAATTTCCTAGAGCTTCCTAGGAATTCAAGCAGAGGTATCTAGAAGCATCTTGGGACATTTCAAGCGTCTCGGGGTGTCCGTGCATATCACGAGTGGCTAGAGGAGTTTGAGAGCTTTCGATGTGTACCAACATATTCATGGCAAACATGAGTGTCTTGGCAGTAATGGGTGTTGCATGGAAGTGTTGGGTAGGTCTAGTTGTATCTACTGTAACCGACGAAGTTTGGGTATGGGCATGGTTTTGAGGGCTGACTTGTGATGGCAGAGGATGTCCACAAGTGTCTTCATTGTCCATAAGTGTCTAGAATTCTATCGAGTGTCTAGGGTTTCAATGGGTTTCCAAAGGTAAATGCTTTTGCTCGAATTCATTTCAAGAGTAGTTTTATGGAAGCGTCTAATAGGTCCAAAAGTGTCTACATTATCCGAGGGAGTTCAGTGTAACGGGTGTCATGCGTCGATCCATGACAGCGTGGGATGTCTGGAAGTTTCCTATAAGAATGCACTAGATTTACATGTTAGCCAAAGGTGTTCGAAGGGATTTGAGGTACCAACATGTCGAACAATGTTATAATGTGATAGGGGGTCATATGGAATTGTACCATTATTCTATATGTATTTACATTTTCCTAGTGTCTACGAGGAGTTCATGGGTATTTACGGTAGGTCCATACATAACTACAATTTCTAGAGGATATGGGGAATTTAGGAGCATGTTCTGTATTGAGGTAAAACTTGTGATGATCAGGAGCATCTGGAAGTATCCTGGAAGTGCATGCATGTTTTCTGAGGTGGATAGAGTTGTTCGAGAGTTTTCGGAATGTATCAACAAATCCATTGTGTGCATGAGTGACTAAGGGGTTGACTAGCATTGTATGGAAGCGTCCGGTGTGTCTAGATGTATCAAGTATGTCTGATGGATGCCGAGGTATTTCAAGGGATTTAGTGGGTGATAACATGTCGAACAAAGGCATAGCATGATCAGGGTCATAGGAAAGTGTTGCATAGGTGGTGGGTCCATACGTAACTATAATTTGCTAGAGCGTTTGGGCAATTCGATAGCTTGTGCTGTATTGAAGCGTGACTTATGAAGGTCAGGGTTACCTGAAATTGTCCTGGAGGCCGTGGGCATCTCGGGGTGTTCGCGTGTTCATGAAGTGGTCAGAGGAATGTGAGAGTTTTCAGTGTATATTGAGTATCCATGGCGAGCATGAGTGTCTCAGGGATAACGGGCATTGTACGGAAGTGTTCAATGTGTCAAGCTGTATCTACTGTATCCGATGGAGCTCAGGCATGGGCATGGTGTCAAAGGCTAACCTATGATGGCAAAGGATGTCCACAAGTGTCTTCATTGTCTGTGGGTGTCCTTGAGGTATCTTGTAGGGGTGATCATGGTTCAATTAACTACTCCATCACCTCTTTTTCTAAACTGAAACAAAATAATCGATTTTTTTAGGATCTTCATATGAAATTGATCCATTATTAAGATTAACCATCTTAATGATTAACTATTTTTTCGGTTTTCAACTATTTAATATGATGGTTAACCAAATGATATAGTTAACTAAAGTTTTAGTTATAACCATTGTCATGCCCGGAGGATACCCTAAACGTGACAGTTTACCACACATAATATTAAAGCTAATGAATAACAACTTTAGTCATGCAAGAGCTTCTGTCAACCCCCGAATTTTTCGAGAATGGTTTTGGAATACCAAATCGAAACCCTAAATACTGACCCAAGTTGAAACCGAATCTTAAGCAATTTCGATAATAGGATTTCATAAGAGAAGATTCATTAATCATTCGGCACAAAATCCGAGCATGAGAAAGTCCATCTAGCCGATTCTTGAGGTAAACCCCTCAATTTCTAGGGTAAAGTTGGATTAAACCTAACCCTAGTCAAATCAGAGTTTTAAAAGTCAACAAAGATTAAGACAATCAAACAATTTCAACTCCGGTAATCCCACGCTCTCAAACCCTAGAAAACGAAATTGAATTAATGACTTGTAAGAGTTCGTAATAATATAAGGTAGTATAAAAATATCAGATTCATGAATTTCGCGTGTCCTTCAGACTCAAACGGGATCAGTTCTTGAAAAGTGTGTCCAGGAGCTCGGAATAATAAAAATATTCCAATAACACCAAAAGACTCGTAATTAAATAAGGATTTCAAAAATATCAATTTTAGAATTTTTTGATAACTAAAAACATCAGATATAGCTCGTTTACGCGTATTTTTATTACTACCGGTATTTTATTTGTCTAGTTTACTATTCATTGTACTATTTCTACTATTTATTACTATTTCACTATCTCTATTTTTTTTACACCTATTTCTTACTACCTACATACCTATTTTCTTACTTTTTACATTTCCAATACAACTTTATTCACATCAAACCTTACACATTATTTCTTTTTTTACAAAAATTACAAAAAAAAAAAAATTATTCTCTCTCTCATCCCTCTAAAAACCGCTAGCCATCTCTCTCTCTTCCTCTATATTATTTTTTTAATTTATTTTATTACATCAAAATTTCACTCTAAAATTCTATAAATACCTCATTCCTCCTTCATTCTTTCACACATCCATTTTACATAACAAAACTCTACCAAAACTCTCTCTAAAAACCTCTATCCAACAATCCCCTCTCAAAACACTTTTTATCATCCTCTACTTTTTAAGAAAAATAACAAACCCATTCATCTCTTTTCAAATCTTCCATTAAACCTTAGGTAAAAATCCTACCTATATTTTTTATCATGTTCATACAACTTAACATGAATTTAGTATATGTTTCTTAAACTCATGAGAGTTAAAGAAGCAACAATATGTTTATATTTTGTTTTTGTTCATGTTCATATTTTATATTATGTTATTATTGTTGTTATGCTGTTGTTTTCATTGTTATTATTATTTTTGCTCTAATATAACTTTTATATAGTATTATGTATATTATGTATATATATTTCTTTAAAACATATAATCTCACTTGTTATTTATTTATTTTTATGCTTTGCAATTTATTTATTTACTTGTTTTATGCAAATTATTAAGATTAGTCTTTCTAATCTTAGACTTATTTATATCAAGTCAAAATGATTTTCTTCCTTTTCTTTTTTTTTTTTTTTGGACTAATCTATTCTTAGCCCCGGGTTGCCTTAATGAATCTGAGGCTCCAATACATGATCGGGATACCTTGATGAAGCTAAGGTTTCCAATGCTTGACTAGGGATGCAAGCGGGGTGGATCGTTATAGGGTACCTGACCGCCCAATCCGCTAAAAACCCTATAGAGTTTGACCCTATAGGGTTTTGGGATTTAAAAAAAACCTAATAAGTTATCGGATCGGGTTTTGGGTTTATTATGTAACCTATTGGGAAAACCCGATCCGACATAAATTAAAAGTATTAAAAAATTTAAAATATTAAGTTGTTAAAGCAATGAACCTATTTATATTCTATGTATGTGAAAATAAGTGGAAATGAAGTGTTTGCATCATTTTATATAATATTATTGTCTAAAATTCATTTTTTCAATATAAGTGTTTGTATCATTAATAACTTGAAACAAAATTCCTTCTTTTGCTTTTTTTTTTTTTGAAAAAAAATTGAAAATCTTGTAGTCGGGTCGAGTCGGGTCGGGTCGGGTTATGGGTTCCTTAAAACCCTAGCGGGTCGGGTTTTGGGAATGAAAAAAAAACCCGATAAGGTTTTTCTCGGATTCTGGGACACCCATTAAAAGACTCGAGTCGGGTTCGGGTTTCAAAAAACCCGCCTCGGTTGCATCCCTATGCTTGACCATATTTATTATGTTTATTTGCTTATAAATATTTCTTTCTATCTTATTATGTATTATCCTTATTTTTACATTGCTACATAATCATATTCATGCATGATTAGAATGTTATTGTGTTAAATAAAAATAAAAATAGGTTCTTTCTTAAACAAAGAGAAGTAACATAGATTTCTGAACAAAAGAAATTTTCAACAAAAGATCTAAGTTTTGTTTTTAATAAACTCTTTTCAAAAGATAAGCTAATCATAAATTTTAGAAGAAGTAGTAATGTAGATTTCTTCAAAATAATAAAAAAAAAAACTCATTTCTTTTATAAATCAAAACTAAATACTCCATAAGAGAAGAATTTTTAGCATTGAAAGATTTTAACTCAACTATATCTTTTATAAGATTTAAATAGGTTCACTATAGACTTTGAAAATCACATACTAAGAAAGTTTCTTCAAAACTTAAATTTTATATTGTTATTCTCTTTTAATAAAATTTTTGCTAAGTTCTAATGTTTACAATTCTTTATTAAGAAAGTTTTTCTTATAAATTTTTCTAAAGGAATTATTCTACCACTTGACAAATATTAAGAATAAAACAAGTTTTTTAAACCAAAGTAAAATCAACTCACTATTTGTTTTAAAGGTATACTTATTTTCTAAAGAAGAAAAATGATATAAAATAAGAGGGAAACATACACTTAACACAACACCAAATATTTGACCACATCAACAACTTAAGGAAAATTTGAAAAACCTATTTTCAATCACTAGAAATAAAATTAGTAGATAACTTAAAGAATCAAATTTTTGGAATGAATTTACTTTGAAAATTGAGAAAATGAAATCATAATAGGAAAACACTCACTCATAACAACTCAAATATATTTTAGTTTTCCTTCTAACAATTCAAAAAGCAAAAATTTTCAAAAGTTTTATTTTTTAAACACTAGTAGAGAAGTTGGTATAGGAGGCGAAATTCGCCTCTTAAAGTATCTGAGGTGAATTTCGCCTCATTTTCACAAAAGAGGCGAATTTCGCCTCATCCTAGTCAGCATTTGAGGCGAAATTCACCGCTGACTAGGATGATGAGGCGAAATTTGCCTCACTAGCCTAGTTAGCGGCGAATTTCGCCTCAAATGCAGATTAGGATGAGGCGAAATTCGCCTCATCTTCCCCCTATATATACCCTTCCCTCTATCTCTTTCACTCGCATCTCTCACATTCTCTCTCTCGCACATCTTTCCCTCGCTCACACTCCCTCGCTCGCACACACACACACACACACACACACCCACACACTCACGCGCACACACACACACACGACCCACACACTCACCACACACACACACACACACACACACACACACACACACACTCACACACTCACACACACACACACACACCGACCCACACACACACACACACACCACACACACACACTCACACACACACTCACTGCCCACACACACACACTAGCTCACTGACACACACACACACACCACCCACAAAACGCACATATACTCACACACACATCAGAAAAAAAAATATTTTCGATTAAGTAAATTTAATTATACGGTAAGTTTTTATTTTTATTTAATTCTTATAGTATTTTATTTTATAGTAAAATATATTTTTGATTGATATTTTAATTTTAATGCAGGTATCTGATAATTTGGGTGGATTTGATCGGATATTTATTGTACTACAATTACTACAAGGTTAGTTCAATTTGTTATGAAATTTTTAATTCATTTATTTAAATAGTAGTAGTAATATATTTATGTAGTAATATGTATTTAATTTTAGTTATGTATATTAGTGTGTAGTTGAAAAAATTATAGATTTTTAGGATATGTGATTACATGTTATTATTCAATCTATGTTTATTATGTTTAATATCATGTCACATAGATTAAATATAAATACTGAGATGTTAATATTTTCATGTATATTGATTAATGAATGTTCAATATATAGTTATGTATTTATTGTTAGAAATTGAAAAAACTATGTATATACTTAGGATCAAGTATTTATATATTATTCGAAGCTTGTTTTATATGTTTAGATTAATAAGACATAAAATAAGTGTAAGTATTGAAATAATACTACTTATATATGTAGTATTTCCTGTATATTATATGTATACTTATATATTTATTATAAGTAAGGTAAAAATTATATGTATTTACGATCTAGTGATGGCATATAATTGTCTAATATATGTGTATTGTGTTTTCTTTTATGATACATAGTGTAAATACAATTATTTAAATACTATTAATTGTATGTGAACAAAAATCATATATAGTTACAATATAACAATTATATATTAATGTTTAATACATGTGTAATATGTTTAACTTCATAAATGTATGTATGTATGTGTACAGTAGTAAATGCTCCTATTTATATGTTTATGAATTAATTTATGTTAAATTTGTAGTAATGTATTTCTTCTTAGAGATTCAATAAAACTATACATATTATCTGTAATTGCATGACACATATAGGGTTAAATAATAAGTAAATTAAACATATGGTGTTTCAATATTAGATGCTTGCATAGTTATAGGAGAGTTATCCGATGTGACTTAAATGTGGTAATTAATTAAGTGTCAATTTAGGATGTCTGAACGAAGTTGGCATATGACACGTGATTTGACAACAACGCAATATAGAAATGGGGTTAGAGAGTTTTTAGAAGCTGCTGTAAACCATAAGCGGGCAGATGGACTGATTAGATGCCCTTGTAGAGATTGCCTTAATGGTTCATGGCAATCTATTCAGATTATTGAGTATCACCTCCTCAGGAGGGGAATGGCTTGGACCTACTCCCCTTGGATTTATCATGGTGAGGATGTAGATGAATACGAGGTACATGATAATGTTGTTATGGATGAAGGGAGCAATCCACTTGAAGACACGCACTTTGAAGATGAGGCAGATCAAAAACTTTTGGAAGATATTGCTGTTAATATAAGTGATGGCGATGGCGATGGCGATGATATTGACAGCGAAGATGAAAGTAGTGGGTTTAATGGAGATGGGTGGACTGGAATGTTTGAAAAAGCAAAGAGTCCAGTGTATCCGGGATGTACAAAGTTTTCATTATTATCAGCAGTAGTGCAAATGATAAATCTAAAGATTGATGGTAAGCAGTCTGTGAAGTCATTTAACAATTGGCTTGACTTAATAAAAAGTTTGTTACCTGCCGACAATTTGTTACCTACATCATATTACGAAGCACGGAAGTTTTTGAAGCAGTTAGGCATGGATGCAAACATGATTCATGCTTGTAAAAATGATTGTGTTTTGTTTCGAAAAGAATTCAAAAATCTTGATACATGCCCAGTGTGTGGGGAAGGAAGATGGAAGCTTCATACAAGAAAACAAAAAACAGTACCGGTTAAGGTGTTGCGACATTTCCCATTAGTTCCAAGATTACAAAGGCTATTTATGTGCCGGAAGACGGCTCCAGAGATGAGATGGCACAAGGAAAAGTATATATCTGTAGATGGTGTGTTGAGGCATCCGGTGGATTCCGAACAGTGGAAGGGATTGGATAACAAATATCCTTTGTTCGCATCGGACCCCCGAAGTGTACGATTAGGACTTGCCACTGATGGGTTTAATCCATATGCAAACATGAGCACGACATACAGTGTGTGGCCAGTTATTATGTTTGTATACAATGTTCCACCATGGAGATGTATGAAGGAGCCATATATGATGATGTCTCTTTTAATACCGGGGCCGAAATCACCAGGTAAAGATATTGATGTGTACTTACAACCATTGATAGATGAGCTACAAGAACTTTGGACAAGTGGGGTCAAAACACTAGATGTGGTCGAAGGACGGGTATTTCGACTGCATGCTGCATTATTATGGACTATTAACGATTTCCCGGCATACGGTGACATTTCAGGGTGGACGACGAAGGGTTATAAAGCATGTCCAATATGTAACATTGACTGCACAAGTGGCCATTCAAATAGTAAGTTCCACTATATGGGCCATAGACGGTTCTTGCCTTTGAGACATAGGTGGCGCCATGACAGGGTAAGTTTTGACGGCACCACGGAAACACGGGCACGACCAAGGGATTTCTCTGGTTCAGACATCATCGATCAATTGAGTCGATACGAGCATGTCATTTTAGGGAAAATTGCAAGAGCGCCTATGCCGTCGGAGGAATGAAGACGGGACAAATTGGTGTAAGAAGAGTTTGCTATTCCGATTGCCATATTGGAGTGAATTGCACATACGACATAATCTTGACGTGATGCATATCGAAAAGAATATATGCGATAACCTAGTGGGAACTATTTTTGGTCTTAAGGGCAAGTCAAAAGACACAGAGAAGGCGAGACTCACACTCCAAGAAATGGGTATTCGTTCCGAGCTACACCTGCAGCAACGTGGTGGACGCATTTTCAAACCACCAGCTGCATATACACTATCGACTAGGCAAATGAGAGAGGTATGTAATTCAATAGGGATGTGAAGATGCCTAATGGATATGCTTCAAATATATCATCTGCTTAGGCGCTGATGAAGTTAGTTTGAGAGGTCTTAAGAGTCACGATTGTCATGTCTTGCTGCAACGTATTCTCCCGTTGTCATTCGTGGGGTCTTGGATAATCGCATTTACGATGTTGTATGTGATGTATGTCGTTTTTTCAGGGAATTGACTGCTAAAGAACTCCGTGTAAATCTTTTGGAGTCTTTGGAAAAAACAATAATCCTAACTCTTTGCAAGTTAGAGATGATATTTCCTCCTGCTTTTTTTGATATTATGATACATTTAGCCGTCCACCTTCCACATGAAGCACGCATATGTGGTCCGGTCCAGTACCGGTGGATGTATCCTGTTGAGAGGTACATGGGAGTTCTAAAAGCAGATTTGCGGAATAGGGCAAGACCGGAAGGTTCAATTACGAGTCGTATGTTGTGCGGGAGAGCACTCAATTTTGCTCACTATATTTTGATAACATGGACTCAAGAATAAATAGACCCCACCGACAGTGGGACGAACCGCTGGATGAATGTCCATCATCATCGTTTCGAGTATTCACACAGCCCATACGTTCAATAGGTGCATGCACTATAACAGGCTCGGATGTAGAACTCAACAGGATGCATTGGACAGTGTTGAATAATTGCGAGGAAGTGCAACCCTTTATAAGGTATATGTCTTTTCATTCATTTATGACTGATAACAAGATATGTTCACCAAGATTGAAGATCCACTTCTAATGAAATATCTTACAGGGAGTTCGAGAACGAACTAACTGCACGTGGAGCATGCAATGTGGGAGGAATAGTATGTAAACATTTTGCCGAGTGGTTTAGAAATAAGGTTAAAACTTGTTGAAGCCTTCAATTCCATTAATTCATCGATATCTTCACATGTAACTTTAATTGTTGACATGGTATGTAGATTATGGAGCAAACGGCTGTCCATGGACATCAGATGCCAGAAGATCTTGAAGCGTTAGCTTGGGGCCCTGAAATTCATCGATATAGCTTCAATGCTTGTATCGTGAATGGTATCCGATACAACACAGAAGCCAAGGAGGTTGGCTTAAGATCACAGAATAGCGGTGTATATGTCATCGGTGCAGATGGAGGGCAACAACTTACATTTTACGGCGTTCTCACCGAAGTTATACAACTAAATTATGTGGGGTCGAAGAAAGTGTTTTTATTCAAATGCAGGTGGTTTGATACGGAGAAGGATAAACCGAAATTATCGACGGAGACCTCATCTCCATCAACACCGCAAGGTCATGGTACGATAACGACCCGTACATCCTTGCCGACCAAGCACAACAAGTATTTTACCTAAAGGACCCAAGCAAGCGATATGGCAATTGGAAGATTGTCCAGAAAGTTGTACACCGTCATATGTTCACACGTGCTCTCTTCCAAACTGAGAGTATAGAAGATGTTGAATCGATCGAGCCACCTCCAATAGAGGAGGCAATGCAACAGACAGTGCAAAGGCCATGGACAATTCCAATCAATCGCATATTTGTTGATCTAGGAAACCTTACACGCTTACCCGACCCGAGTGTGGGATGCAGTAGCATAGGCGATTACGATTTGGACGAATAGATTGTACGGATACGTTTATTTATTTATTATCTATCACATGTACTTTGTTTGCGTAATGATCTCCACGAAATGTTTAAGTAACCGGTGTTATTTTTTGAACTTGCAGGATGAGTAGCTCCGATTTCATGGATCAGCTTTTGGACGACTCTGAGGCACATCCGGAGCAGTACACTGGTGGGATTTAAGCTTCATTTGTAAATGTTTTATCTGTCATAGCAATATTATATCATTTTGGACTCATGCGTTTCATTTTCTTATTTTGTTATACAGGAGGATCGTTTACTGCCTTACTTACTGATCGGCAGGTCCGACATCCCGATGACCAGTCGGGTCAGGCGGCTGAGCCACAGCCGGGATGGGTAAATGAGCTGGGATCGGGGAAGAGGTGTTGTACGACCTCCCGGATGATATGCCTGCTCAGGTTAACCCAGATGACCCACAGGCCGCAGCAGTGGAGCAGGAGGAGGCCGCTTGTGGCTCAGCATGAGGAGGCAAACATCACGGTGACAGATAGGCGCCGGGGTATGTATAGAGGTTACCGGGCGGAGGAGGAGTATAGGAGGACAGGCCGTAGACCGACTATCACTATGCCTGATGGGTTTATGGGTCTCATATGCTCATCTCCGGGGATGGTTAGGTTGGAGTTCTTACTCCATCACAGAGCGTCGACGAAGTTGTTTGTCCCTGGAGGTCGAGGAAAGGCATGGTCAGCATTTCCCGAGGCATATCGACATGGCATCATCCGCCGTGTAATGGTAAGTTAATTTTAAATGTAAACATATACGAAAAACCAATTTTTGGCTCCTGTACCTTCCTTTAACACTAATTTTTTTGGTTCAAATTTGCAGAACAAGTTCGAACTACCCGAAAATTGGCGGACAATTCATAAATGGTGGGTGGCACTGGACTTTCTTGCAAGCAAGTCATATAGTCAGCTTCGATACAGGCTTAAACGTTATGTCATAGCCAAGGGTGGAGGCGATGCAGCTGCTAGTAAGCCACCACCGGGTTTCGAGCACAGGTTAGATGAATGGAGGGCATTCGTCCACTTCCTTGAGACAGATCAAGATTATAAGGTACGCTTCTCCATGTGGTAAATTACATATGCATAAGATATAGTTCACTTGTTCACTTCTTCTCGAAACGTGTAGTTGCGATCCACGGTGAATGCGGAGAACAGGAAGAAGCAACTGTCAGTTCATACAGGTGGTACAAAGTCCATGCTCCAGCATGCACTCACAAATGTAGGTATTCCAATTACAATGAATGTGGGTTTATATGCTATGTTCTTGTACTGACTTTTTTTAATAATGTATTACAGGATCTCACGCCGATACAAAACTACCGACATACCCACCTAAGGAGACAGAAAGGGCAGTTAACAGATCGATGGGAGTCGGAGGTCTCCATGCAGAATTATGTTAGTATTTTCGATTCTTATATTTTTTTTTTATAGTACTTCATATCCATCTGTTTGTATGATTATATTCACCTTGTGCTCATGTTGTTTCAACTAGGAACGAATGGTGGAAAAAAGAAAGCAGGAGGATGATATTGCTGCTGCGTCAGGTCAGCGACCTAAGGAGGATAAGGTCATTATGGAGGAGGTTTTGGGCCACCGATCTGCCTACCGACGTGGCTTCGGTTACGGCATGCCGATAGATCAACATAGGGTTGATTACTATGAGCAGCCACGTGAGGAGAATTTGGTCCACTCTGAGTATGATAGGACCAGCCAGGAGGCCAAGATTGAGAAGATGCAAGAGAAGATTGATTTGCTGATGAACTACGTCCGTCCCCTACTACATCTTCCTCCGGGCAGTACCCTCCATACCAGCACGCAGCACCACAGATGGGGACTTCCACTTATGGCCCTGATCCTAGTCAGCCTGGCTTTACGCCATTCACACCAGTCCCACCTCCTCCGTATCCTTACCATGGGTTTTATGGGATGCCGAGCCATCCATCCATGTTCACGCATCCTCCACACGATCCACACATGAGTCACCAGGCAGCTCCGCACAGCAGAGAGGACCACATCCTCAGGGGTTCATCCCATGGGCAGGGGGTCCCGGTTTTGCGCAGTTTGCGTCACAGCCGTCCGCGTTTGGATCGTACGCTTTTCCTGGGGCTCCTTCGTCTTCACATCCTCCTGCCTCTCAGCAGCCTCCACATACTCCGACTCAGCCGCAGCTGTTCAGTCGACACCGGCTTCGACTCCCCCCCATACAGTATCACAGAGGACATCCGTGAGAGGATCTGGTCGTGCTCGACTCCGACAGGAGCAGCGACAGTAGCTGCTACGTGTTTTTTATTTCCTCATCGTTTTTTATTATTCCGGACATGATGTTCACGTTTTATTGCATTACTTGTTTCGCACCTTGTATGTCATGCTATTGATTATGATTACCGTCATATTTTGTCCCTTAGTACTGTAATTTCTTACGACGAGTACCATGCACATCTAATTTATTTATAAAAGCATTCAACCAACCCGCAGTATATTTCTATTCACCATGATCGAACATATATAAAATAAATTGGAAAGGACAAATTTATTATTTAATGTGTTAAACACGAACAAAATTTTCAAAAAATTACAGGAAAATAAACACAAATTACTAAATAGGGCAATGGTAATAATAAAAGCCTTTTCTTTGAAATGTTCTACATAGATTCCAATTTCAATAAAGCACATTTTATGTAGAGGATGATTTCGTCTATTTGGTTACGTAACTATACATTACAATTTAACGTTTTCAGATTGGAAAAATGAAGGAATGGTTAACTATAAGCATTTGAAACAATATATTGCTCATGTAATTGAAAGATCATCCTAATTCATTCATCTAAGTTAATTACTTTTAGCTAATTCAAGCTCACTTAGTCAAGTTGAACTTAGATTCATTACAAATTCATTATACATGTAGGATTTATGTTAACTTGAACTCACCTTAACTTAAACTAAGTCAAAGATGGTTAACTTAACCTTAATCATTTAATTCAAAATATAAGTCAAAGATGGTTAAACTAACTCAATCTAATTCATTTTAACTCATTGAAGTCTATTTAATCAAGTTGAACTCGGTTTGTTAACTAAATTCATTTTTTAATTAACTTTTACATTTAATCTAATTATTTGTTAAATCTATAAATGTATGAACTCATGTTTAATTATATGAACCAGTCAACATAACACATCAAACATCACTTATCCATCTCATTATAGCTAAAAAATATCCACTTTGTAAGCAAAAAACACATAAAACAAACAAAAACAAGTTGTTAACTTTGCATGGAAAATGTATCAGTTGAAAAGAAATGAAATTTAAGCACTGATAATTTTAGCATTTGCAAAAGTCAATACATGAAAGTTGTATATCTCTTTCTTATCTTTCCAACGCAACTTGAATCGCCTCAATCAGAGATCGGATTAAAAAATTATGGCCAAAATACGAAGAGGCTGAGAAACTGGGATTTAATTTGGGAATTGAAGATCTTAAAATACGATAGGTTATAAATTAACATCTTAAAATAAGGACTTAATTTAGGAATTTAATTTGGATACAAACATATTTAATGTGAGTTCGGGTTTAAGAACTAATATTTTTATTCAAACAAATGAACTCAAATTTTAGTAAGATTTAGGAATTAGTGTTTAGGTTAAAAATCAAGAGTTAATGAATCCTCTAAACTATTTTAGAGGATTTTTAGAGGTTATATGAATTTCAAATCTCAAAACCAACTTACTTATTAGCTAATCAAATTAAGCCAACTTGTCCAATTATATCCTATAATTCATTTTATTCATTTAATCTATCTAAACTCAATTTATAATCTAGGTGAACATTTGGGGTATTTCAGTAACAACACCAACGTAGATAATTTCCTCAGCAAACTAGCTTACTAAAATCTACTTTTATCAAGATCTTATTTACATATTAAATATCAAGTAATCTATAAGACTATAAATCACAGATTTTAATTGTAAAAATTTATGTTCGTACGAACAATTTCATAACGAATACGATAAATATATAATTATCACAATCCATATGAAATAATTGACGGTATTGTAATTAATATATGTTAATTTTATATTTTCGTACAAAGTCCAAATTTCTTTTATATGTTTAATATTATTAAAAATATTCTCAATATACAAAATGTCGAACAAATAAATTTTTTATAAAAATAAATATCCAACTGAATAAGATTAATTTTTAATCTCATGTACTAGTAAATCAATTGATTAACAAATAAATATTTTTATAATTATTATTAAATCTATGAAAATATTTCTTTATAATTATAACTCTCCAGTCTTATCTACTAGTAAATAAATTGATTAGTATATATATTTTATAAAAAAATTAATATATATAAATATTTTTGTAATTAATTTTTAATGAATAAAAGTACATTACCTAATTGAATAAGATTTACCTTTAATCTTATCTACTAATAAATATATGGATTAATAAATATATATATTTTTATTATTAAATATTTAATCTATATAAATAATTTTGGTATTTAATTTTTAATAAATAAAAGTACACCACCCTATTGAATAAGATTAATTTTTAATCTTATCTACTAGTGAATAAATTGATTAATAAATATATAATTTAAATATGAAATATTTAATCTATATAAATATTTAATGTATGTACATATTATTTATAATTAACTTTTAATAAATAAAAGTACATTACCCAATCGAATAACAATGACTTTAATTCTTATTTACTATAATAAATTCACTAATAAATATATATTTTTTTATAATAAATATTTAATCTATATAAATATTTGTTTATTTAAATTTTTATAAATAAAGTACATTACTCAATTGAATAATATTTACTTTTAATCTTATATATTAGTAAATAAATTGATTAACAAATATGTAATTTCAATATATTAAATATTTAATTTATATAAATATTTTTTATGATTCATTTTTAATCAAAATAAGCACATGACACAATTGAATAAGATTAATTTTTAATCTTATTTACTAGTAAATAAATTGATTAATAAAAATATATTTTAATAATTAATATTTAATCTATATATAATTTTTTTATAATTAACTTTTTAATAAATAAAAGTACATCACTCAATTAATAAGATTAATTTTTAATCTTATTTAATAATAAATAAGTTGATAAATAAATAAATATTTTTAATAATTAATCTTTAAAAAATTATACAAAATTTTCTTAAAATTTTTAGCGGGACAACGCGGGAGAAAAAAGCGGCGCGGGAGGTTGGAATTTTTTATTATGAGGCGAAATTCCCCTCATTTTGTCATATGAGGCGAATTTCGCCTCACTGTCCAACTCATGAGGCGAAATTCCCCTCAGATTTCAACATATGAGGCGAATTTCGCCTATCAGCCCAGTCACTCCTATAAATACCCCCACTTCTCTCCTCTGCTCGCTCAAATTTCTCTCCCCTCTCTCTCATTCGCTGCTCAACACATCGGTAATTCATCCCCATTTTTATTTCATTTACTTAATTTTTATTTATTTTTATTTAATTATTTATTTGGAATTTATTTTTGCAGGATTTTACCATTTCTCATTACAAGTTCAACAATATTAAAATCAAATATAATATAAGGTATAATATTTTCATTTATATTTACAAAATTTTTGCAATTTTTTCCAAATTTTATATATATTCTACTTTTTATTTTATAACATTTATATCATATAAATATATTTATAATATCATAATACTTTTATTATTTCAAATGTTTAGAATAACAAACTTACATACAATATTTTAAGTAAAATATAAATATATTTGTAATATTAATTATACGTTTTTTTTTAAATTATTGCAATACGTGTTGTATTTATTATTTATAAATTCTGAAAAAATATATTAATTAATAAATTTTAAGTCAAATATTAATAGTAATAAATTTGTAATATTAATTTATAATTTTTATAATATGTGTTGCATTTTTTTAAATTCTGAAATAATATATTAATAATTAAATTTTAATTAAAATATTAATAATTTAAATTCTGAAATAACATATTAATATTATAAAATTTTACTAAAAAATTCGTCTGATAAGTGGGAAATATATTCGGTAGATGAGGTGAAACTCGCCTCACTAGCCGACGTGGCACTCCCATCCTATCATGAGGCGAATTTCGCCTCACGTTTTAAAACGTGAGGCGAAATTGGCCTCCTTTTCCCTAAGATGGCAGAGCTACACAGGCGAATTTTTGAGGCGAATTTTTCGTCTCAATAGCACTACTGAGGCGAATTTCTAAGCTACTGAGGCGAAAAATTTCGCCTCTTAATGTCATTTTTTTACTAGTGAAACCCTTAAAGACAGATTGTTTATAAAATATTAATATTGCGACAACACTACAAAAATCATGCATACAATATGAATATAAATATATGTTCAAAGGATTTTTCAACTATATAAATATTCATATATTTTTCTAAAAGATTTTTCAGTAAAGAAAAATTTTGAAAAATCATATTTTGTGAACTATAAATTCGTAACTATTCTGTACCATAGTAGTTTGCAACCCAAATGGCTTTTTATAACAAAAATGACCTTACAAATGGATAGATATTTTTGAGTAGGCGGAAAAAAGTATATTATATGCGCAATTCCAAGTAAAATGACCAAGTTATGGCCATTTTAAGTTGGAATTACCCTCTATACGAATTTTAATGATCTTATAACATAGCTTTTGATAAGTACCATAGAATCAACAAGAAATACTCATTATGGGTATTCTTCTTGATTAGGTGATCCAAGGAGGAGTGTTTATACCCTGAGGACTATTTCAATTAGTGAAAATACCGATCGACTCATCATAATAAGAAGAAGAAGTGTCCTCACGGCCGAGTGAGTTTATTTCCTATCTTTTACGTACTTGTTTGTGCTTGTAACAGAGGCATTAGAAGTAAGAAAAGATGAAAATGAATCATGTATGATAATATTGGTTGAATGAATGGTAAGCATATCGGGACATGAATCGTTGTTAATTAACTTGTGTTTTACTATTATTATGTTAGAGTGTGTGCAAATTTTGTGATAACCTCTAAATTACTCTAATAATATTATGAGTTATATTAATTGATTCATGCATATCACGTAGTTAGTTTCATCTCATGAGCTATTATACTAGATGGGACAAGAGTATAGTAGCTGGGTTTGCAGAAGCCATAAATCTGCAAGATGAGCGAATAGGAACCTGAAAGAACTATTTCAAGATGGGCGCCTGAAATAAACTACATAAGTTGGATTTTAAAGATGGGTTTTAAATAGCCTGAAACACCTAACCCTGAATGGAGGGGTAAATCCATTCAAATATATAATTTCCGGTAGATCATATATATTGTTTGTTCATTTGCTTGATGCATTAATATGCTTGTTTAATAACTTATTTGAAATTATTGATATGCGTACGTTAATTTAGGAATAATCTCACTAAGCTAGTTATGCTTATACTTCCATAGACTTTTGATGTAACAGGACTATATCTTTTATGCCCAAGGACTTCATATACTCGATAGGGATTATGTTTTGGAAAGCTTCTAGAAATCCTTTGAAGATCTTAGGCTTAATATCCTTAATATCTTTTGGTGTTAGTATTGTTTTCTTGTGTGAAAGATTAAGTTGATATATAATTGTTTGGAGACTTATAGGGGAAAAACCCTAAGATGATCTAAGGATTATATTCTTATAATATTGAAATTAGATGGCTATATGGATTTCTTATATGCTGTATTTACTATCTCGAACTATACATCCCACCAGTATCTCCTATTACTGTGATAGACGCCTTACATATGGTGTTGAAACTTTCGCATGACTTTGGGAAGTCATTCTTAAGTTTTAATACCGTATGTGGCGGACTACCACGTTTAGGGTACCCTCTGGGGGTGACAGCTTCGATATCATGCGCAAAGTATGCTTCCAAGACAGTAGGAGACTCAAAGGGGTATTACGTTTATGCAGATAATAAAAGGATGCAAGGATTTATAAGATAACATGTGATAGTCATTAAGTTCAAATTCTTACAACTTCTTAGAGGCATTCCCCGTTCTTAAAGTCTTACAATTCTAAGCTAACTAAATAATATACATACATGTAACAAAAGCCTAATATAGAGATTTCTCTTAAAAGTCTACACCAAAAACTAAAATATGCAAACTTCTTCCAAAAAATCCTAGTAACTTTAGCGCGTTACTTAACAAATAGGGCTCTTTGTTGCCAATCTCAAGTAACCGAATTGAAACAAAAAGCTATAGGAGTATAGGCAAAACTAACTTAGTGAGATAACTCCCTTCTTCAAAACGATTTCATAAAATCATACAAATATTTTAGACAAGCATATGTGTATGCAGCAATCATATGAATAATCAAAATGCACACGATTAACCAGAAACCATGTGTAGTATGAATTTGCGCCATCCATGTCGGGGGTTAGGTGGTTACCGGCCTATTCGACCATCAATATTTGCAGACTTACCGACTCCTACTTGCTTATGTAGACTTCTCGGCTACTACTGGCCACACTACAATTCCTTGTTTCCTCATACAAGAATAGTAGCAAAAAATAAATGTGACTCACAATATGTCATGCATGAATTATTTTTAATATTGGTTTATCCAATTATTGTTAATTCCAAGTTAAGGGTGACCAAAACAATATTCATCGTACCATCGCAAGAGAATATAAATCATTCATAAAATATTCTTTCGATATACTTATCTTTTTATTCAATAAACACTTCATTCAACATGCATATAATTCACACAACATTTCTTTTTATCTTTCTTTTATCTCTAGTGTTACTACTTACAAGCACATTCAAGGAAATGTAATTGCTAAGGGATTAACTCACTTCATGGCGATCGCTCCTAATCGAAATAGTCCTTCGGGAAAGCGATATCGGTTCCTTCTTCACCTAAATAAGATGAAATATCCAAAATGAGTCTTTCGTAGAATTGCTACTCAAAGGTTCTACATCTATCTTCTAATTGCAGTAGAAATCGGATTTGTGGAAATTTCAATTTAAAATGGCCATAACTTGCTCATTTTAACTTGGAATTTTGCATACTATACGTCGTTTTCTACCTACTCAAAAAGATATATCCATTTTTAAGGTTATTTTCATTGGAAGAAGTCATTTAGGTCTCAGATCAGAGGGGTACAGGTTTACCACAAAAATTTCATCCTTTGAAAACAAAATTTTCTAATCCTTTCTTCACTCAAAACTTGTTTAAGCAAAACTTAAATATGGATATAGTTGAAAATAATTACTTTGGCACATAAATAGACTCATAATTTATGCATGATGCTATAGTTGTTGTCTAATTTAATTATTTTTCATAAAACAATTTTTCCTATGGTTTGAAAAATTGGATTTGTTGTTTAAACTTTTCTTTATGTAGTTGGAGTAAAACTTATAAATCCTTGGGTTTTTAATGTTCTATATTTTTATTCCTTAGTTTATTAAAAGTGAATTAAATTAAAGTTTGGTCTTTTTAAGTTATCTACCAATTTTATTTATAGGAATTGAAAAATAGAGTTTCCAAAAGTTTTCTTTAATAGTATCAAATATTCTTGTTGGTACATATATCTTTATTATATCTATATTCTTTTGTTATTCAGAAAAATGAGTTTATTCTTTAAAAGTTTACTTTCTTAGGTTATTGACACATTTTTATTTCTCTAAGTGGGTTTCTTAAGACTTGTAAGTTGATTTTTACCTTATATTGAAAACTTGTTTAGTTCTTAGTTTAGAAAGTTGATAAAAATTAGCATAGTATCAAGTTATCATTATTATATCAAGATTTTCATGTTGCCATTTGTTGGAAAGAAAGTATTTTTAGACTTTGAAGGGATTTTCTTTATCAATAGTTTGAAATTTCATGATAAGCTTATATAAATTTTTGAAAAGGATTTGTTAAAACAACCTTCTAAGTCTTGGTGAAAAATATTTGTTAAGTGACAAGTTTTCAAGAGTCTAGTCCTAAGAAAAGATCTCCTTTTTATTTGGATAACAACACATTAGCCATGCATGAATATGATTATATAGTTTATAAAAAGATAAGAGTATCACGAGATATAATAAAGAATATAAGAAACAAATAAGCATAATAATAAGTCAAGTATTGAAAGCCTTAGCTTCATCAAGACTTCCACAGACTAAGAATAGACTAGTCCCAAAAGAAAAGAAAAAGAAAGAAAGGAAAATCACAATAATAAGAGCAATAACAATAATATAAGCATAATAGTAAAAGCATATATAATGATAAAACATAATGTATGAACAATGAACAAAATATGAACATAATGTTGCTTCTTAACCTCTGTAAGTTTTTAGAAAACATACACTATATTCATACTAGTTACATGAACATAAAGATTAATCTACTAACAATATCATATCATAAAGTTTAGGTATGAACAAGAACAAAGTATGAACATATTGATGCTTTCCTAATCTCCATGGGTTTAGAAAACACATACTATATTCATACTAAGTTAATAAACATAAAGAAAACTTAGAAGATTATTACATATAGAAGAAGAAAATAGAACTTTTGAGAGAAGTTTTAGAGAAAATTTGAGATAGTATTGGTAGTGTAAGAAATGTGTGAAGGAAATGGAAAAAAATGGGTGGTATTATAGAAAAACGTGGAGGATAATTTGTGTTAACTAAATAAGTAAAAATTAGAAAAATGGGAGAGGGATAGAGGGAGGGTCGACACTTTACACATGAGAGAGAGAGAGAGAGAGTGAGTGATATTTATTTTTATTTTGTATTTTTGTTAATAAAAAGTAAGATGTGAGAGATGTAAAGTTTTGTATTGGAAATGAAAATTGTAAGAAAAATAGGTGTTTAGGTTGTAAGGAAAAGTAAAGATAGATAAATAGTAGTAAATAGTAAACAAGATAATTACAGTACTGATAGTAATAAAAATAGGCATTAAAAGGCTATATCTGATATTTTTTGTTATCGAAAAATTCTAAAACTGTTATATTATGAATCCTCAAATAATTATGACTGTAATGGTGTTATCAGAATAGTTTTACCATTCTTTGTGTCCGGGCTCTAATTTTGAAAACTGATCCTACTAGGGTACGAAACGAACTTAATTTTGGCGAGTATGACATTTTTATGTTTTGCTATATTATTACTGACTATAATCTATGATTATCTCAATTTTATTATTTTACGGTTAAGAGCGTAGGATTGCTAGATCTAAACACATTGTTTTGACCTGTATGGTTATTAAGGTTTTTGTTTGATATCCGGTTGTTGAAGATTGATAAAACTATCGGAAAAATCTAAGGGCTTACAACCATAAACAATTAGATCCTTTTATCTCATAATTATATTCAAAAATTGCAAATCAACATATTAAATAACAATAAAACTAATAAATTAAAAACATAAGTCTAATTCTAGTTTATAAGGTTTTAAATTGATTGCCAAATTATAGAAATTAATACTTTATGTCTTCTCATATTTCAAATTACAACACAATAGTTACAAACTTATGTAAAATATAGGTTCTATTTATTTATATTTTAAAAGTATTAATTTTATTTATATATTATACCTATACATATATGTTTTGGGCTGGTTAATTGAAACTGTTGATTTTTATCGGTTATAAACTAAAATTGAAACTAAAAACCAAAAAAATTGGGAACTTTAGCCCTAGAGCAAAAACAATGAATCGATTATATCATATTTCTTCAATTATTTTCTTTTTATTTCAGTCAAATCATTTTTTCCTTTTTGCACACCCCTAGTTTCTAGAAGTCTATCAAGGGTTTTGTAGGTAAACGATTTCACTTGAATGGATTTCAAGAGTAGTTTTATGGAATCGTATTGTCCGAGGGAGTTAGGAGTGCGAGGGGTGTTGAGCGGTACTTCGTGATTGTGGGGAATGTCCTAAAGTCTCTTGAGAGTTCATGAGTTTCACATGGTAGCCAAGGGTGTTTGAAGGGAAGTCGGAGTGTGAGAGGTATCAAGTGTTATGCTGTGACAGTGGGGAATGTCTCGAGTCTCTTGAGAGTTCACGAGCTTCACATTGTGGCCGAAGGTGTTTGAAAGGTTTCGATGGGTACGATGTGTTGAATTGTGGCATGGCATGGGCAGGGTTCTTACGGACATGTAATGTAGGTGAGTATGTATCTACGGTTTACTAGGGTCTATGGGGAGTTTAGGAGCATGCGTTGTATAAAGGTGCTAGTGATGATGGCCAGGGGTATCTAAATGCTTCCTGGGAGATCACAAGCATCTCAAGGTGTCAGTGTGTTTGACAAGGTGACTAGAGGTGTTCAAGAGTTTTTGCATGTTTCGACATATCCATGGCGTGCGTATGTGACTCAAGGGTGATAGGCATTGTATGAAAGCCTTAGGTATGCCTGGTTGTATCTATTGTGTTCGATGGAGTTTAAGCATGGGCGTGGTATTGAGGGTTAACCTGAGATGGCAATAAGGATGTTCGCAAGTTTCTTCATTTTTGTTAAGTACCACTTGGTCTCCAGAAGTCTATCATGTGTTATGGGATTCGACAGGTTACCCACGGTAAAGGCTTTTACTCAAATGCATTTTTTGAAATTAGTTTCAAGGAATCTTGTAATGGGTTTGAAAGTATCCGCATTGTCCAAGGGTGTTTAGAGTATGTAGGGTGCTGAGTGTTGATCCGTGATAGGGTAGAATGTTTGAAATTCTCAAGAGAATCTACGAGCTTCACACAGTAGCTAGGGTTGTTCGAAAGGATTTAGTGTGTACCGACGTATCAAATAATAGCATTGAGAGACGGGGGTCATATGGAAGTTTACCATGGGTCAATATGTATATATGGTTACCAAAGGTCTACGAGGAGTTCAGGAGCATGTGTAGTGGTTCCATATGTAACTACAATTTCCAAGAGCATGCGCCATATTGAGGTGCGACCTATGGAGGCCAGAAGTATTTGGAAACGTGCTAGGAGACTGTAAGCTTCACGAGGTGTTCGTGTCTTTGACGTGGTGGCTGGAGTTGTTTAGGAGTTTTCGACGTCTACTGATGCATCCTTTACGTGCACGTGTGACTGGGGGTGGCGGATGCTATACATAAGCATTCATTGTATCTAGATGTATTTATTGTGTTTGACGGAGTTTGAGCATGGTCGCGATGTTGATGGCTAACCCATGATTGTAGGGGACTTCTGCAAGTATCTTCGTTGTTCACGTTTTTCTTAATGGTATTTGCAAGTGTATCTAATGTCCAGGGTTTCAACAAGTTTCATAGGGTAAACTGTTTTGCTTGAGCACGCTTCTACAGTAATTTTATGAAAGCATGTAACGGGTCAAAAAGTGTCTATGTTGTTTGAGGGAGCTTGGAGTATGTGGGGTGTTGAGTGTCAAGCCATGATAGTGGGGAATTTCCAAAGTCCCCTAAGTGTCTGCGAGCTTCACATGGTATCTAGGGGTGCTCAATGGAATTTGGTGGATACCTACATGTCGAATAGTAGCATGGCATGATGGGGGTCGTATGGAAGTGTATCGTAGGTCAATACTTATCTATGATTACTAAGGGTCCATGAAGAGTTTAAAGGCACGGGTGGTAGGTCCTTATGTAACTATGATTTCTTAAAGCACTTGGGGATATCAAGAGTGTGCTTCATATCGAGCTATGTCCCGTGAAGTTTGGGGGTATAAAAAAGGATCCTTGGAGACCGCGAGTGTCTCGGGGTGTCCACGTGTTTGATAAGGTGGCCAAAGGTGTTTGAGAGTTTAAGTGCACCGACGTATCTAGGGCATGTGAGAGTAGCTCAGGGGTGACATTGTGTTGTACGGAAGCATCCGATTTGTTTAAATGTATCTACCATATTTAATAGAGTTTAAGCATGGGCGGAATGTCAAGGGATGACATGTGAGGATGACTACAAGTGTCTTTATTGTTTGCATGTATCCTGATGGTGTTTAGAAGTGTATTGAGTGTACAGGGTTTCAATGGGTTTCCTAAGGTAAATGGTTTTGCTCGAATGTGCTTCAAGGGTAGTTTTACAGAAACGTCCAATGGGTATGGCTGTGTCTATGTTATCCAAGGGAGTTCAAATTGTGTAAGGCATCGAGTGTCACGTCGTGATACGAGGAATGTCGTAAAGTATCCTGAGAGTCTGCGAGCTTCACAAATTATCTGTGTGTGTTTCAAGGTTTTTGGTGGGCACCAAAGTGTGGAATAGTAGCTTAGTGTGACAGTGGTTGCACCGAAGTATAACATAGGTCAATAAGTATCTATGGTTTTCTCGGTCTGTGGGAAGTTTAAGAGCATGCACGGTTGGTTCATATGTAACTAAAATTTCTAGAGCATTCAGGGAATTTAATAGCAAGCACCGTATTAAGTTGAAACTTGTGAATGCCGAGGATATCCACGTCATGGGAGACCACAAGTTTTTAGGGTTTTTATGTGTTTGACGGGGTAGCTAGATGTGTTCGAGAGTTTTTGGTGTGTACCAACATATATATGTGATGTGTTCGAGTGACTTGTGGGTATGGGGAGTAGTTTTATGGAATTGTCTAATGAGTTCAGATGTGTTTGCATTATCTGAGCGAGTTCAAAGCGTATGGGATGTCGATCATAAAGCTATGATAGTAGGCAATGTCTGAAAATTTGTAGAGAGTCTACGAGGTTCACATGGCAACCAAGGGTGTTCAAAGGGAATCTATGCATACCAATGTGTTGAACACTAGCATGGCGTGATGGGGGTCGTACGAAAGTAATCATGGTCAATATATATAATGGTTTCTTAGGGTCTATAGGGAGTTTGGAAGCATATGAGGTGGGTCCCTAGCTAAGTACAATTTATTCGAATACTTAGGAAATTAGGGAATGTGCTTTATAGGGTGTGACTTTTAAAGGTTGGGGGTATTCGGAAGTGTCTCAGCAAACTCTGAGCATGTCGTGATGCTTATGTTTGAGAGTTTGTGTGTATCAATGCATTCGTGGCATGCTTAAGTGACTCGAAGGTGATGGGGTTGTATAGAAGCATCTGGTGTGCCTAAATGTATCCACTATGTACCGTGGGAGTTAAGGCATAGGTGCAATGTTAAGGGTAGAGTTGTGATAGCAGAGGATGTTAGCAAGCGTCTTATTGTCCACAAGTATCCTGATGGTCTACAGAAGTCTATCGATTGTCCTAAGTTTTGATGGGTTTCTCGAGGCAAACAATTTTGCTTGAACGCATTACAAAAGTAGTTTTATAGAAGCGTTCAATGGGTTTGGAAATGTCGACATTGTTCGATATACATTGAGGTGTGTGGAGTGTTGAGTGCTGAGCCATCACAACAAGGAATGTTGGAAGTGTCCTGAGAGTCCTCGAGCTTCACATGGTGGTTGGGGGTGTTCAAAGGGTTTTGTTGGTACCGATGCATTGAATAGCGGCTTGACAAAACGAGAGTCGAAAGTAAGTCCACCGTAGATCAATGTGTATCTACAGTCTCCTAGGGTCTACAAGTAGTTTGGGATCGTGCTTAGTAAGTCCATGTGTAAGTAGAATTTCCTATAGTGTATGAGGAATTCAAGAGATTGCATTGCATCTAGATGTGCTCGTGAAGGACAAAGGATTCCAAAAGCATCTTGGGAGACCCCGAGCATCTCAAGCTAGCTAGAAGAGTTCAAGAGACTTTGATATGTGCGTGACTTGAGCATGATGGGCATTGTATGGAAGCATCAAGTTTGTTCGACTATACCTGCCTTGTCTGATGGAGACTAGACATAGGCACGATGTTAAGCGCTGACTTGTGATGTTAGAGGATGTTTTTCAGTTTCTTCGTTGTTTGTGAATATGCCGATGGTGCCTTGAGGTCTATCGAGTGTCCAGTGTTTGAATGGATTCTTAGAGGTATGCATTTTGCTCATGTGTGTTTCAAGAGTAGTTTTGTGTTAGTGTCCAATGGGCTAAGTAGTTTCCACATTGTCTGACACAGTTAGGACTGTGTGAGGTGTTAAGCGTCGAGCTATTATGGTGGGGAATGTCCAAAACTGTTTTAAAAGTATGCGGGCTTCATACATAGGCGGGTATTAGAGGGGATTCAATTGCTACCAACGTGTCGAACAGTTGCATGGTGTGATGAGGCTCAGAAGTCTACGTGGGTCAATATGTATATACACTTTCCTATAGCCTACAAGGAGTTGGGAACGTGCTCGTTAGGTCTATATGCATCTATAATTTCCTAAGCATCTTAAGGATTCAGAATGTAAGCGTATTATGGTGAACATGAAGGCCGAGGGTATCCGAAAGCATCTTAGGTTACGTGAGTGTATAGGACGTCCATGTGCTTAAGAGATTTTGGTGTGTACAGATGTTTGATGGCGTACACGAGTGACACATAGGTGAAAGGTGTTGTAAGAAGAGTCCGATTTGTTAGTTGTATCTACTTTGTCCGACATAGTAGGGGAATGAGCATGGTGTCGAGGACTAGCTTGTGATGGCGGAGGATGTTCACAACTGTAGTTGTTGTGTACTAGTTTCCCAACGATTTCCTAGAGCTGATCGAGTGTCCAGGGTATCTATGGGATTCCAGTAGAGAATTGTTTCAGTCGAATTCGTTTTGAGAGTAGCTTTATGGAAGTGTCTGAAGGGTTCGAATGTTTCTATGTTATTCAAGGGAGTTTGCAATGCATAGTGTAAACCCTCGTTTTCTTAGCAATTTGAATTCGGTTTCAAAAATTTGAAATCGGGAATCAAAACCTTAAAAGAATACCCTGGACCAGTTGGACCTAGAAACCTTATGGCCGGTAATCCCGAAAACAAACCCCCAGAATAATAAAATGAGTTAGCTCTGGAATATAGTCTAAGTGATTTATCAAAACATAAAAGGTCAGAATTTAGAGCAATTCATTCGTTTCGGACCCGATCGAGATCTGTTCTACAAAACTGGTCCTTGAGACTTGAAAATAGAAAATTAATATATAGGATTCGTTAGAACCAAAATTTAATAGGAATTCAAAAATATATTTATAAAATTTTCAAGTTATAAAAATTACAGTTGTAGCCCTTTTATCGTATTTTCATTTCTACTGATAATTTAGTTGTCTAATCAACTTTTTTATTTCTTTCATACTATTCACCAAGTACAACCACCCATACCTATTCTTACATCTTACAACCTATTCTTACAATTTTATATCATTTCCTTACAAATTTCCTTTCCAATATATTTTATTACTTAAAGTTACTTATTAAATTTGAACTTTATTACACAAAATAATTAAACTTCTCTCTCTCTCTCCCTTTGTATGGAATCGACGCCCCCTCTCCCTCACTCCTTCTCTCAATTGTTTGATTTTTCTTCATATATTTAATCACACAAAAACCTAATCTATTTCTATATAATATCTCTTTCACCTTTTAGTTCTCTCATTTTCTCACAAAACAAACTTTTGGAAAGTCTTTTTCTCTCCCTTTCCTCTCTCTTTGATGACCTTCTTCCACAACACACACACACAAATGTTTTTTTTTCTTTCAAGTTTCCTTCTCCAAACACTAAATAGGTAATAGATATTGACCCTGTCACTATAAAAACATGTAAAGACAAGATCATACATGTGTGGTTCCACAAAAAATCCCCATGAGCTTTATGCTAGGGATGTGAAAACACTAAAACATGATATTCTTTCCATCCCAATATGTAGATCTTGTTATCAAAGTTGATTTACTATTATTTTGCTATATTATTGCTAAATATTGATCTTATAGTTATTTTGTACAAAAACTCTTTCTTTAAACTCATTTACATATTGTTTATGTTGCATTGCATCCATTACATGAGTAATATAGTAGATCTATTTGTGTAGAGTACTTAAAATAACGTAGTTACTTGTCTTACATGCATAAAAGGTTTACAACATGATGGTCGTGTTGCCAAAACTCAAGATCTATTTTATTTCTATCGAAAAGTGATTTTGAAAATTCAAATCTTGGGAAAGAATCATTTAGAAAACCTATTTTCCAACTTCAAAATGAAGATCTTATATGTAAAATGAAAGGCTTAGGTGACAGGTATTATAAAGGAGTGATTTTTATAAGATGAGCTTAGTTTTACTAAGAGAAATTTTCAAAAATAAGAAAAGGGTTACAAAAGTTAAATTAGATCTATGTTTCAACACCAACAAAAATGTTGAAATTCGTAACTAGGGTGAAATGCTAAGAAAACACCTATTTTCCAACCCTAAAACAAGATTTTTATTAAAGAAATGAAGGTCTCAGGGAGTAGGTTTGATTAGAACCTAATTTTAGAAAGATTAAATGAGTTTTCACAAGAAATAATTTCAAAAACAATTTTCGAAAATTCAGATTTAAAAATGATCCCTATTTAAACACCTATTTACAAATATCAAAATGAGGATTTTAATAGAAAAATAGGAGCCTTAGGGAATAAATGTAATAAAAACTTGATTTTTATAAGAATAAATGTGTTTTATCAAATCATAAACCTAAAACAAAAGAAAGGTTTCCAAACTTGGATCAAACAATATTTTTGTTTCCTAAAATTGTGTAAAATTCGTCACTAGGCAAAACCTACATGTAAACATCTATTTTCCAACCTTTAAATGAAAAATTTTATTAAGATAATGAAGGTATTAGGTATATAGGTCATCAAGGCTTTATCCTAGTAAAAATATGGATGATTTTCAAAGAAATAAAGCTAGTTTTTCCAATCAAGTGTTCTTGAAATTGTTAGAAAGTAAAAGTCTTCTAAAAATTATTTTTAATCAAAATTCATTAAAGATTTACATGTAGATAGCTCATATAATGTCATTCATGATCATAACTTATAGATATTGCATGCACATATTAGATATTTGATAGAAATAATGTAAATTTTACAAAACAATTTCGAAAATGCAAGTTTTTACTACTGATCAGATCTGATCCGAGTGTTCTGAGATATAAACATTTTCAAAACTTAAAAATAATATCATAAATAGGTAAATCTTTCGAAGTAGATAAAAATTGATAGCTTATTTGCGAAATTCCGAGTTAACATGACCAAGTTATGGCTGTTTTAAGTAAGAATTTCCATCTACCACGGAAATTACGAACTCAAGAGTTTTATTTAATAAGTTGGAATTAGTTATGGTATGAAATACTCATTTTGTTTTTCTTTCGTTTATGTGACTTTAATTTGGGGGAAAATTTTGTTTCTGGATCACTACCATTAGAGACCAGTGTCCATAACCGAGTGAGTTTACTATCTTTAAATTATATGCTTATGATTGTGCTTGTAATGATAGTAGCATTAGAATTAGGACAAGATAAAATTGGAATGTGCTTGTGAATTCTATTTGGTTGAATTGATGATAAGAATATCGAAATGGAAAGTGCTATGAATACTTATATGATGTAGTATAGAATTGAAGTGTCTGCAATATCTCTGATCATCTATAATCCACTTAAATAATATGCCATGATCTTACAATTAAATTGACTATGCATACCATATGTTGAGTCACATTGCATTTTTTATTATACCTTTGTGGGAACAAGGCATAATAGCTGGGCAATGAGGGGCCTATAAACTCAAATGTTGGCATGAATGGCCTGAATTAAAATGGAAGTGGTGTAGGTACTTGTATTAACTACAAAATTAGTGAGTGGGTGGGCACCTAAATCAACCACTATATAAATGAGAAAGATTGAAATCTATGGTCGTACGGGCCTAAAAGACCTAACCCCGAATGAAGGGCGTAAATCCATTCAACATAGGACTCTTGGAAACTGGAAAGTCTTATGTATTGTATGCTCACCTACTTATGCATTTCATATGATTGATAATATAACTTGTTTGCCCTATTGTTTGATGAAGTATTTAATTTTGGAAGAGAAACTCACTAAGCTAGCGTAGCTTATACCCCCATAGTTTCTTTTTGATGCAGTTCCCATACATATGGCTGCGTCCCCAGACTTGGCCAAATTAGGTAATGCGATGTTAGGAGTGTTTCCCATTAGAAGTTTTTGATTAGTTTTGTATAGCTTTTCATAGTAAACCTTAAACGACCAGGTTTTACTTAAAAGATAATACTTAGACTTTTGTTTAGCAGGGGAATGCCCCTTAGTATTTTGTAACTGATCCTGAGATGTCTGTGGTTTATGTTTTTATGCTTATCCTATCAAATTGAACTATCTATCTCCAACTGTTTATGTATTCTATTATCTGTATGTTGGCAGGAGGATTTTCACAGCCATGATAGGATTCCTACTTAGTGTATGATCAAATAGGTTTAATATAAGTCTTTGTTTCATGAAGTGTAAGTAAAATGAGCTAAAAGTGAGTTTGAATACTAAAATTTAATAAATATATATTAAGAAAGATAATGAGTGTTTACTATTTTGTTTCATAGGAGAAATATATTAACCGTTAGATTTCCCAGAATATTAATATCACTTGGCCAGGATGACAGAAGGGTAACATTGACCTTATCACATTGTTTGTACTTGTAATGTAGTTGCATATATGCTAATATAAATATGATTGGCTATGTTAAGGAATTGGGTACTCGTGTATTGTTTGGCGATTGTTTTAAAGGATAAATAACTAAAATAAAAGTGATCACACATTGTTTGTAGTCATTAAGATGCTATTGTTGATGAATGTTTGTTAATTGATGTGGCCACTAAGTAATATGGTATAAATCTTAATCAACCCATAAGTAAAATGGATATGCATTGCACAATAGCATAACTTGCATTAGCATGGTATTCATGTCATGTATTAATATTCCAATTTTGCGGTAATGCCAAATTAATTCAATAGATTTGTTTCTCCAATGGGTTTCCGTGGGGTTGTTATCTCCATAGAAACTAAGTAGGCATTGAAAGACCGTTAAGTTCTCTTAAAATAGGTTTTGATGATAACAAAAGTGTAAAAACATTTCTAAAGAGTTTATCACATGTGTAGTTTTAAGTTAAAGAGAAAAAAGAAAAATGATGAATAGTATCAAGAACACAGAAGGTTTTACAGGTGGTTATTTGCAAGAAAATGAGCAATATCAGGAACACATAAGGTATCAAGTTCGAATTTCAAGCTTCAAGAGAAGATAAACATCATCATGATATTAGGAAGTTATTATTATCCTTGAGCAATAGCTTTATCTTGAGGATTCAAATATTGCATCAAGAAAAAGATCACCACAATATTTGGAAGCTTATCTACTATAAACAGGAAAAATATCTTTTATCTTTAATTAGTTAAAGAAAAAAATAGGATTCAAATTATCTTTGAAGAAAAAGAGGATAAGTTTCACAAGATATCATCCGAGAAATACATGGGAAAGTTTATCCGAGAAATACGAAGTCTTCTCTACAGGATATATTACACATGCAAAGAACAAAAAAAAAAAAAAAAAAAACATGAACCTAAGATACAAGAAAAATAGAGTTCTATACAGATATTTTTTACTACTCTTACTGCTACCAAACTCGTGACATTTTTTGAACAAAGCACATAAATTGCTACAAAAAAGAACCTTACATTGCTACAAAAAAGAACTTTACTATTACGAAAAACAAGCACAGCTACTTACAAAATTTCACAAGCTGATTTTTGCATTCTATATTCCTTATTGCAATTTTTTTAAAATCTTTTACTTGTGTAAAAGAAGGAACGTGTTGTTGCCTTTTTAGTTGTTAGCTTGATTATGATTAGACTTGTAGGATCAATTGTTAGCTTAAGGAAACTGTGAGAATCGGAGTAGAGAGAATTGTACTATCTTATAATTTGATATTTGGATATAGTGGAAAAAACCGTGTGGATAATGGGGTACTCGACTCAGAGCTAGAAGAGTGGACTAACGCAAGTAGAACCACTATGCATCGCTGGTTCTCTATTCCTATCTTTTAAATTTCTGCAATTTATTTTTATAATTGTTTAATTGCTTTTTTGTTCTCATATTTAAAAGAAGGGGATAATTTTAATTTTAAGGTTTAAAATTCAGATTTTTAGCAATAATCAATTCAATCCTCCTTCTTGATTATTTAATTGGGACCAAAAGATGTCGCTTGTGTTGGGGTTGGATTTAGGGTATTAATACTTAGAGAGTTTCTAAGGTTTTAAGGTGAAGTTGAGGTTATGTTAATAATATATATATATATATATAAAACAAGGACTTAAAAAAAATCAACCTTCCTTAGTTCTTAGTCTCATAGGCATGAATCACTTGACTTGATCCTTTAACCTCCAAGATAGGCGTAAATCTACATTGGTTTGGATTCCGATCATCCAAACTGCACATGTCATATGGTTGAGTGTTGCATTGCATATACTTATTAATAATACTTGCCCGACATTTGTTTGATGAGTAGTCTAGTCTTGTTATTCATTGAGCTATAGTTTAGCTCATACTCCTATGGCCTTTGTGTAGGAATAGCTAAGCCAAGAATGGGCTAAGACTGTGTGGAAAGAGAGTTCATCTTTAATAAAATTTGTGAATATAAGAAGATGAACTTAGAATGTGATCTATATGTTTAGCATTTAAGTTGGAGATCTATAGTGTACAAGATAAACTTAGAACTACATTTGTTGTATGTTGTTTGAAACTTTGTAATACGTAAGCTATCTATCCTATTTTGCCATTTAGTGGGTGATATCGATTCTATGCGGTTCTGATGGACTATGGAAATCGTATTTCCTTATTGTTAATATGTAATTATACTATTAAAACTTGAAAAGTAATTATTAAATAGAGTTTTGTAACCTTTGACTTGCAAAACGGTTCTCATATTACTGGTATACACATGGTATGATAACTTTATGTTAATCCTACTAGGCCCTTTTCTAAGGTGTGACAAGCCAAATGTGTCACATATTTGGGACGAAATACTTCATCAAGAAATTTGGACAAAATCTTGGCAAATTTGATGAAAAAGTTGCTGAGGGAATCTTTCTTGGTCACTCAACATCTAGTATGACCTTTCGTATTTTTAATCAAGTAACTAGAAGAGTAGAAGAATCTATAAATGTTAAGTTTGCTTATAATCCAATCTCAAATGATAAGGATGATGATTTTGTAAATAAAAATGATAAGATGAATGTTCAAATCATCACCAAGGTATACAAGATATGGCTAGACTACTTGTGGAACCTCGAGTAGATGGTCAAATAGACACTTCAACAGAAGGTTTATTAGACAATCACTCAAACAATTTGCTAGAAGGTACTACTGAACAAAAACAGGTTGTAACCGAATCTTTTAGACCTGAGAAATTTAAATCATATCATCCACTAGATCAAGTGCTTGGTAAAATAAAATTGAGGAATAAAAATTACATCAAAGCTACAAGATTTTGAAAATTCATTTGCTTTATTATTTGAAATTGAACCTAAAAGTGTGATTGAGGCTTTGACAAAAAATAACTGGATTAATGCTATGCAAGAAGAATAAGCACAATTCCAAATAAATCAGGTATGGACAAGTTCCAAGAGCAAAGGACAAATCTATTATTAGAAAATAGATGTTCAAAAATAAATTTGATGAATAAGGTGAGATAGTCAGAAATAAGTAAATATATTAAAAAATAAGTAAAGACTTGTAGCCAAAAGCGTATTTACAAGAAAAAAGGTATTGATTTCAATGAAACTTATGCTCCTATTAGGTTAGAAGTTATTAAATTATTACTCGTATGTTTGTTATAAAGATTTCAAATGGATGTAAAAAGCATTTTAAATAGATAGATAAAAAGGAAATTTTTTGAACAACCCCCAGGATTTGAAGATCCATCAAAGGAATATTATGTTTTTAAATTAGAAAATGCTCTTTATGGTTTAAAACAAGCTTTGAACATGGTATGAAAGGTTAATAAATTTCTCATCTAAACAATTCTTCAAGAGGAAAAGTTGACACAACTTTTTCTATTAAAAATTTTAATGATGTTATCTTAATAGTATAGATTTATATAGATGATATCATCTTTGACTCTACTAATGAAATATATTGCAAGGAATTTTCAAAGTTAATAGGCTAAATTCTGATGTCCTTCATGAGAGAGTTGAATTTCTTTCTTAGATTGCAAATCAAGCAAACTCCATAAGAAATATTTATTCACCAAGAGAAGTATGCTAAGCAAATGCTAAAAAAATTAGGATTTGAAAGTGTCAAAAGGAGTTGCTATTCCTACGCCAATTTCATTAAGGTAAGGTCTTGACATCTCAAGTAAAAAGGTACATGAAAAACTTTATAGAAGCTTAATTAGATCTTTGTTATATTTAATAACATCTAGACCAGAGACATTATTTGATGTTTGTGTGTGTGCTAGATTTCAAACAATTCCAATTAAACACATTTAACAAATATCGAAAGAATTTTGAAACATATATCTTGCACTACAAAATTAGGAATTTGGTATCCTAAAAATCATAATATTAATTTAATAGGATATTCAGATGTTGAATATGCATGCTGGAAGTTAAATAGAAAAAGTACCTCTAGTACTTGTCAATTTTTAGAGGACAAGCTTGTATCTTGGTCATCCAAGAAACAAAATTTTATTGCCCTATTAACAACTGAAGTAGAATATGTTTCAATAGGAAATTGTTGTGCTCAATTTCTATGGATTAAACAACAATTATGTGATTGTGGTTTTGTATGCAAAAATATTCCAATAAAACGTGATAATACAAGCGCTATTAATCTTACTAAAAATCCAGTTCATCATTCTTGATCTAAACATAATGAAGTAACACATTACTTTATAAGAGATCATGTAAACAATGGAGATATAAATCTTAATTTTGTTACGACTGAATTTCAATTAGTTGATGTTTTTATAAAATCATTGGATAAAAATAGATTTGAATTTATTAGAATTGAAATAGGTGTGTGTTTCCCTTTTTAAATAATAATAAAAAATATGAATAAGATTCCTGTTGTTTTGGATAATCTTAAAGTAAAGAAAGACGTCTCACATCTTCCTAGCCATTATCTTAACCCATACATTTAGCAATCACCTCTTTAAAGTCTTCTTTAAATAACAAAGCCACAAAACTCCCTCTTTCTTTTATTGCTCAAAACTCTCTCTACCTCGAACCTTAGCTTCTGTTCTAACCATGGAACGAAGAAAATCCACTAGAACCTCTACAATGCTCTCTTGAACCAAAAGAAACGTCAAAGCTACCATTGAAATTCAAGACGATGAATCTTCCATGTCCTTAAACCCTAGTAAAAAAAATCTAAGGGAAACAAACATATCGAGGAACGAGAATCCTCAATAGAATCACAAAAATCCGTGGACAATAGCTTGGAAGAGGTCACTATAGAAAATGATTTTGAAAGTGAGAAGGATGTTTCTACAATGGTTTTGAGGAGGAAGAAATAGGTAAACCCTCGATCTCAATATTCTTGGAAGTTTTACCATTAAAAGGAAAAAAATCATGGATAGGATAGTCATGGATTTTAAGTTTTTGATTAAAAACAGTTTTCATATTGATGAAATGTTGGATAAAATTGGTTGTCGAAAGTTATACACCTTGAAGTATTCTATTCTTAGAAAAGTGGTAGCCGATTTTTATGAAGACCTACATTTGAGAAGGAAAGATAAGTTAAAGTTGCATGTATGTGGTCAAAATATTGAGATTAGTAAGAATGATTGATCCATTGTTTAGAATTAAAAAAAGAAAATGGTGATGGGGATTATGAAGATGAATAGATTAGAGTTGTTTTAGTATCTGAATGATAGTTTTAAGGTTGAATCATAAAGAGACATGCTTGTTATTCAATTCTCTTTATTGGCTAGAATGTGTTCTACCAAGAATCAAAAGCAAAACATATATCAACTGATGAGGCAAAGATAATTCTAAGAATTACAAAAGGAAAGCTTGTAGATGTAGCTAATAAAATCTTGAAAAATCTATTTAAAAGCAAGACAAAGAAACCTTGTGAAAATATGATCATGTTTCTATTAAAGGAGAAGGGAATTAAATTTCTTAAGGAGGATTGTTGTAAATTTTAGTTAAGGAAATTTTCATCACATGAATATTCATGTATGAAAAAAGGTTTGGTTTTTGAGGGATTGTGTTGTATATATGGATGATAGGTATAAAGAAAGGACATTCCTATATGGATGAAAAATATGTAAAGAAGTGCAGCATTTAAAGGGAAGAAGAAAAAGAATGAAAAAGTTGATAAGAAGAGGAAAGGGAAAGAAAAGGTTATTGAGAAAGAAAGAAGAACTAAGAGGAAGTTTGATAAGGGAATTTGGTGATTGGAGATAAACCTATCATTAGATTAGATAATTCAACAAACAGTTTAGAAGAAGCTGTTTTAAGATCCTCTAATCCTAGAAAGAATGACCTTGTAGGATTTTGTAAAGAAAAACTCTATGGAGTTAAAATTTGTATTTAAGACTGTCAATCCATAAGAGAAATCGGATGGACAACTTCCACCTACTCCCACATGGTCTGGACAGAGTTCTCAAAAGACTCCGATTTAAGAAGATCAACAGATTCTTCATGATGAGGCTAGAGATATAGTTCCAATGCATGAAACAAATGTAAGTGCACAACGAGATGTATTTCAAAGTGGTGGAACTGAGATTTTGGAACAAAATGAACCAAAACAGCTCAAGAACTTATTCAAGAATCTATTTTTGAATCTATTCTTGAACCAGCTCAAGATACACAACCTTAAACCATTATTAAGCAAGCTGATCATCTTGTCCTTGTTTTTGAACCTACTAAACCACAACCATCTCCTGCTCCTGCTGAAGTTATCCCTAAACATCCTATTGATAACCCACTAGAGGCTAAACTTGTTCCAAAACGAATTGGAAGGATGAAGAGAACTACAAGAAAAGTTGTCAAACCTCCAAAGAAGAAGAAAAATTAGTTTTTCTGATCATATTTTTGTTTTAAACTAATCTTAGTTATCTATTTTAGTTTTAAAGACATTTATTGCCTTTGGATATCTATTTGTTAATTACTGTTTGCTTCTTGAACTATTCCTATCTTTTGAATGATGATGGTTGAAATATTCTACTTTCTAATTGTCATATATGATTTGGTTACTAGGATTTATGGTGTCATATATTAAGGGGGAGAATTTAGGACTATTTGTTTGTTTTTTGATAACAAAAAGGGGGAGAAGGAAAAGCCAATGATAAACTTATTTTACAATTTTTACAAACTTTTGTGATGAACTTAATCTCATAATTTATTTTCTAAATCAGCTTTTATAGGCTATCATAAGTTTATCACTTGAGAATGTTTTGTTATTATCAAAATAAGGGAGAATGTTGAGTTCTCCTAAATGAGTTTTGACAACAACAAAAAGGTTAAAAGGTAACTAATGAATCTATTTTAAGTATGTAGATCAAAAGTATTCATTTTTACAAACACTTAATCAGACAATGCAATAGACTTTTTAGTAGAAATTTTGTATAGACAGTTGGACAAATGCTATCTAAATTCAAAGAATAAACGATCATATTATTCTTTATCAAACATCTAAATACAAGTTAGATTTATTTGAAATCCCAACTCCACTAATTAAGTGTATTTAGATAATGCACCTAATTCATTCTACGTAAGGAGGATAATAATCTATGGGGACTTTCTTTAGAAGTGTTTCAAGATTTTTTCAAAGACGTTCTTACAAGTTATTACAAAAAGGTTTTTTTTTTTTAGAGTTTAATGAAGATGTTTTACCAAGTAGAAGCAAAGATATCAGAACAAGTTCAAATATGCTTTATGATGAGGTAACAAAAACTATGGATGAAGATAAGATGTTATTTTATTAGTTTGTTATTAGTTAAAGCTCATTCAAAATTGAGGGAATTCAATTTTTGAAATTAAAGAATATCCAAATAAGTTGTTGAAGAATTGGATGAGGATAAATAGCAAGAGCATTTGAAGAAAAAGGGCTGAATAAGATATGTTTAGTTAGTTCGAAGTTTGAATAATTAAACAAGATATTCAAATCCCATAAATATAGGAATATTAATCTTACCCATACAACAAACAAGCCTTCAAAAGATCTTATGAACATTGGAAGCTTTATTTCCAGAATTAAAAAATGTTCAAGCATATTATATATACTTCGGTTTTCAAGATTCAAAAGTAGACACGAGAAAAACAACAAGAGTACATTTGAAGTTTCCTTTCGCATTTGCAAAAGCCTTTTGAACAATCTTACAAACACCATAAGCTTGATTTCTTCATATTAATTCTTTCTATATTTTGAGCTTAAATTTAGAGAACTCATATTTTCTCTTGCTACGAATTTTCTCATTTCTTTTTGAGTGATTGTCACGCCCTAAAGTATACTCTATACACGACAATCCACCACACTCGATATTTAAATTCAAGTATGACATCCTTAGTCATCTCGTGAGTTTAGACACCGGGTGTAAGGCTTACGTTCACCATGTAGGGGAACTTACTTTGAATCAAAATAGCTTAAGAAAACATACATAGCGATAAGAATATAAATCATAATAGGTTAACCAGATTAATCTATTACAAAGATCCAAGGGGCATACCCCCATCAAAATATTAAGAGTCCTTAGGTCCACAAAAGTCTCTAACAACAACATATAAATAAGATTAAGGAGATTTAACTAGAAGTCTATGCCTAACATCTAAATCTCGACTTCTTCAAAAAGCTCTTTAAATTCCAAAAGCTGTACCTGAGGAAAGTGGCCTCTCGAGGATAGCAATAAATAATCATATTGCAACAAGAAACTATAGGGTTATAAGCTTGCGAGCTTAGTACGTTTCACTTCCAAAATTAAATACTTAACCAAACAATAGGGCAAGCAAGTAATATTAACAACCGTATGAAATACATAAGCACGTGAGCATACAATGCATAAGACTTTTTGGGAGTCCTATGTTGAATGGATTTATGCCCTCCATTCGGGGTTAGGTGTTTCAAGCTCATACGACCATATATTTTAATTTTTCTCATTTATATAGTGGTTGATTCAGGTGCCCACCCGCTCACTAATTTTGTAGTTAATTCAAGTGTCTACTCCACTTCCATTTTAATTCAGGCCATTCATGCCAACATTTGAGTTTTCAGGCCCACTCGTTGCCTAGCTATTATGCCTTCTTCCACAAAGGTATAATAACAAATGTAATGTGATTCTACATATGATATGCATGGACAATTTAGTTATAAGATTATGGCATATTATTTAAGCAAATTATAGGCGATCATAGAATTTTGGACACTTCAATTCTATACTAAATCATACAAATATTCATAGCACTTCCCGTTTCAATATTCTTATCATCAATTCAACCAAATAGAATTCACATGCACATTCCAATTTTTATCTTGTCCTAATTCTAATGCCACTATCATTACAAGCACAATCATAAGCATGTAATTTAAAGAAAGTAAACTCTCTTTGCTATGACGCGAAAATCCACTTAATTATAATAATCCTCGGGAAGGTCTAGTCCGTCTCCCAAGTCTCCTAATCAAACGAAATAACTCCAATGAGTATTTTTATAAAGTTTGAATGAACTTATAAATTCTATTCTAGCAAGTTCGTCAAAGTTCGCCTAAGAGAAAATTCCAACTTAAAACGGCCATAACTTGGTCATTTTAACTCGGAATTTTGCATATTATATACCGATTTCTACCTATTCGACGAGAGATATCTATTTCTAAAGTTATTTTCATCAAACAAGGTCGGTTGGTCCATGAACAGTAGGGTACAAAATACTATACGAGATTCCTAACCCACAAATCAATTTCTAATTTCAATCTAAGCAGCATTCCAAGGCTTTGATAGATATTTAGCCATCATTATATCTTAAAAGGCTCTTTTATATACATAAATGACTCAATATCATGCATGATTCATGGGTATGGGTCAATCTATTCCCTCATATATTTAGACAATGCTTTATGGGATGTGTAAGACACTATTTTCCTAGCTTTGTTTCTACCAAGTACATTATATATACATGCAATACCTACAAGTTATTATCATGAATTTCATGAGATGAGCTAACTATATGTATATCCTCAATGATGTATGATATCAAGAATTCTTTTAGAAACTTTTGCTTTGCTTTGCAATTTTTGAAATTACTAGATTTAAGAAAACTAGTTTTATTCCTTGCAAAATCTTACTTGCTTGTATCAAAACCCAATCTTAATGACCTATATGCCGAATACCTTCATTATTGTAACACAATTCTTCATTTTTGGGTTGGAAAATAGATGTTTGAATAGGGAGTTTACCTAGTTACGAATTTTACTAAATTTTTAAGGAATGAAAACATTGTTTAATCTATACTTTAAAATCTTTCCTTGTCTTAGGATTATACTTTGATAAATTTTATTTATCCTTGTCAATCTTAGGTCTTTATTACATGTATCCCCTAGGACTTCTATTTTTCCTTTAAAATCCTCATTTTGGCAATTGGAAATAAGTGTTTAAATAAAGGTCATTTCTAAATCCGAATTTTGAAATTTATATTTGAGATTGTTTTTTGTGTAAATTTCATTTAATCTTTCTAAAATGAATTCCTAATCAAACTTACCCCTTAAGGCTTCCATTTCTTTAATAAAAATCTCGTTTTAGGGTTGAAAAATAAGCGTTCACATATCAAGCTTTCATTATTACGAATTTTAAGTTTGTTGTTGGGATTGAAACATAATAATAAGATAACTTTTGTAAACTTTTCTTGCTCCCTTTAGATCTAAGCTTTACTCATCAAAACCACTCATCTATGATACATATTCCCTAATCCTTTCATTTTTAATGTAAAATACTCATTTTGAAGTTGAAAAAATAGCTTTTCTAAATAGGGTTCTTTTTAGATCCGAATTTCTAAAAATTATTTTTGTTGAAACTAAAATAGATCTTAAGCTTTATAACATTTTTCCACTATTATCATACTACTACAAGTCATAAATGTAAATGCACTATGAATATTATGTAGATAAGGTTAATAAATGAATACATGCATTAAGCACCAATAATAACAAAATAAATCAATAATAAAGCTAAGTAATAGCAAAACAACTTAAATAACTAGATCTACAACATTGTGATGGCAATGATCTCATGTTTAAGTGTCTCCACATCCCTAGCATGAAGCTTATGGGGATTTTGAGTGGAATCACACATGTATGATCTTACTATTACATGTTTTTAATGTGGTAAAGTGTAGATCTATTACCTATTAATGGTTTGGAACAAGTAAAACTTGAAGAAGAAAATGTGTGTGTGTGTGTGTGGGGAGAGGATGTCATGACAAAGGAGGGAGGAAAGAGAGAGTTTTGTATAATTTTTCCAAAAGTGAAAAATGAAGAAAGAAAGAAAATGAAATGGTAAAGGCATAAAGGAATTTATATAGGGAATAATATTAAGGTTTGTGTGATTAAAATAAAGGAAGAAAAATAAAACAAATGAGGGCACAAATGGGGCGTTAACGTTTCACACGACCATGGAGAGGAGAGGGAGAGAAAATGAGTGTTGTACAATTTTTCAAATTTAATTTGTGTAATAAAATGTATTAGAAAAGTAAATATAAGGAAAATGATGTAAATTGTAAGAATATGTTGTAAGGATGTAAGAATAGGGTATAGATGGTTGTATCTGTGAATAGTGTGATTAAAAATAAAGAAGTAAATTAGACAATTAAAGTACCGGTAGAAATGAAAACACGATAAAAGGTTATAACTGTAACTTTTATAACCTGAAAAATTTTATAACTGATATATTTGAAAATCTTATGAAATTACGAATCTAAGGGTACTAATAACATATTTGTAGTATCTTGAGCCCCATGACACACTTTTCAAAGTCTGTATCCGATCGGGTTTGAAATAGGTTGGAAATTTACTAATCTGATATTTTTAAACATCCTAACATTATTACGAACCAATCTACACTCTCCACTCATATTTTGACTTCTTGGTTTAAGAACACTGGGTTACCGGATCTAAACTGCTAAGATTTCCTGGGAATTTATTGACTTAGGGTTTCCGGTTGACTTTCTGGTTTAGGATTTGAACTCAAAATTACCCTAAAAATTAAGGGTTTACAGTGATGATTAACTTAGAAGTTAGAATACAAAATTCTTGTAGTATGTGCATAGCCAAGTGATAAGCTAGAAAGATAAAGCTTGTAATTCTTCTTTGCTATTGGATTAGTAGAATGACTAGTGTAGTTGGGTTCTCAGATCCATGTAGTTTGCTTGTATGTGTTTCGAGAGTATTTTTTCCTATATATTCATTAAGCTTGGTTATGTCTATGTTGTTTAATGGGGTTCAGGGTATGCTGGGTGTCAGTGCCATACCATTATAGTAGGGAATGTCTAGAACTATCTTAAAAGTACACAGGCTTCAAACGTTGGTCGAAGGTGTTCAAAAGGATTCGATTGCTACCAATGTGTCAAAGAGTCACATAGTGTGGTGAGGCTTATACAGACATGAATTGCGGGTCAATATGTATGTACTTTTTCTTAAGGCCTACAAGGTATTGTGGTTCTTACATCACTCATATCCTCAAAAATATAAATAAATTCCCCAATGAGGAATTGGATGATAAAGTGGGTCAATCGTACCTAATGAGTGATGCAGCACTTATCTAACGGGGGATAGAGAAGATGGAGGATGATAATGGGAATGACCATGATAGGGCCATAGATGAGCATTCAAGGAAGCTTGAGAAGCTTACTAAAGAAGTCTGGGAGCTTAAGAAACAAAATAGAAGCCTTAAAAAATATATTAGTTCCATTGCTGAAGCTTTTGCCAAGAAGCTCAAAGTTAAGCTTTCGGAACGTCTTAGCCCGTCTAGTAGTGAGAGTGATAATGAAGCTGACCAAAGGGAGGAGGATGATGACAATGAAAGAGGTGATGCAGCTAGCCCTTCTAAGGTTGGTGGAGATCGAGATGATGATGATGAGGTAGAAGTGGAAAGGCGAATTGATGCCTATGGAGAAGAGGAAGAAGGAGGAAAGGAAATTATAGAGCATGGCTCAAGCTCTGATGATGCAGGGATGAGCACCACTCTGGTGCATACGGAAGCCAATGTTGAGCCAAGAGATGGAAAGGAGGATGATTGATCCTCATAGGACTGATTTTATTATCCTTTGCTCTATATTTTCCATCTTGTTGTATTTGATTTTCAAGAGAGAGAGAGAGACACCTCTATGTCTGTACTTAATTCATACACTCTTACTCTATCTTGCTTAGACTAACTCCTTATGTTTCTTCTTTTTTTGTCTAAATCTTGATATAGGACTGCCTTTAATGGCACCTTAACTTGTCGCGCCATCAATTTAACCTATGGGGTAGTACCAGTTCCTCTCTTTCCTTAGTCTCTGAATTCTTTCAATCTATTTTTTTTGCCCTCTTTGCATTATCATGATAGGACATTGAGGACAATGTCTCAAGTAAGTGTAGGTGATGAATGTAGACACCATAGAAGAAAAAAAAAAAAAGGGAACTAAGGGTGTTACATGCTACTCCGTGCTTTGAATAGAAGAAAATGATCAAATTTCTCAAAATTTTCTTTTTCAAGTTTCTCCCTAACTTATTGCTTGACAATTGGACCTTAAAATCATGAATTGCAACTATTTTGTGCTTCATCTCTTATAAATGAATTCCTTAAATAAAAAAAAAGAGAGAAATGTTATGCACTCTCACAATGCCTACTTTGGATTGTTGATACTTAGTCAAGGTTATAGTATGGAATCTTTATGAAGTAAGCTTACACACTAGTTAATGATGGAATTTAAAGTTAGAATTAGACTTAGGTCCTTATCAAAATGTTTATGCATTCAATTTCTAAACTCACTAGAATGTATATTCTTTCATCAAGTTTTGAGAGCCCTTTAATCTTTAGTGAAAGGGTAAATGAGATTTTTCACTTGGAATTCTCTCCTTAGTAACTTTTTGGAATATATATATATATATATAAAGGGTTATAAGGTTGAAAAGGGGTGGGAAAAAACCTTTCTAGAGGAAATAGAAAACGTGGAGGCAAAAACCTCCCCCTCTAAAGGCTAAATATTTTTAAAAATGTACTTAAATGATAAATTCAGTTGATATAGGTGGATCTTGGCCCCTTAGAAGAGCAAGATTTGATCCCGCTATCAACTTGAGTTAAAATGTAGAAAATGAAATTAAAGAAAAACTCTAGAGAGGTTCATAAAAAGGAGATAAGCCCAGGGAAATTTTAAAGTAACATACTTTCATTTCAGATTTTTGAGCTTAGAATTGGTTGATGGAATTATGTCTCAAGTGGGCAAGTGAGCGAAGTCTCTTTTACTCTATTTGACCTAGAGTTCATTTTTAATTTTGAAAACTATTCTTAAATGTAAGAGTAAAGTTTTGTTCAATCTGATTACTTTTAGAAGTTTAGCTATTATATCTTTGATACAATACTTCCATGGTAGGGTGAGAGTCACATTTATGAGATTAAGAAATTATGTTGATCTTAAAAGAAAATGATGCTAATGCTTTGAGCTAATCTTTGTCTAAAAATTTCATTCATGATTGATGATTGGTTCAGTTGTTATCAAAGTTCTCACTTGTTTCGATTACATGATCTATTTTACTTGAGTACAAGCAAAGATTTAAGTGTAAGGGAAATTTGATAATTGCATTAGCACCCTTAATTCTTAGATGATCCAGACCATATTTAGTTGATGTTTTAAGTGAAAATCATCTAGAATTGGTACACAAATGACCAAATTGTTAATTTTAGGTAATACGAAGGAAATTTGACCAAATCAAGTGAAATTGATAAAGAAAAGAAGAGATAAGCGTGATCCAAGATCCATATGCTTCGTAACAAGGGTGGTGACCGAAGAATTAGAGATTAAAAGGGCATACGCCCCTTACCATGCCCCATATTGAGGGGCATATCAAGCAAACATAGGAACAAGAGCTACCATACCCCCTACCACCCCCTGTGTCAAGGGGCGTATCTACCTAGTTTTATGACCAGATTGTGCCACGCCTCTTGCCATGGGGTGTATCAAGTCACATGCGCTCGTTTTTTTTTTTTTCTCTCTAATTTTTAGGCCACATATTTATAGCGTCTAGAATTCAGAAGAGAGAGTTACAATTTTTTTCGGGTTTTTGAGAGGTTTTCTAAGTATTCCTTAGGGAAAACAAGTCAAGCGAGTCAAGATCCTGGCCATATAAGATTCAATTCTCAAGGTTGTATTCATGAATTCTACTTTCTCTTATAGATTTTGTGTTTCTTTTGTAAATATCATGGAGGAGTAGACTCTAGATCTAAGTCTTGTTCGAATTCTAATTTTGTCATTTGATGAGGATTTTCTTTTAATGAAAATATCATTGATGTTCTTATGTTCAACTGTATGTTCTCTGATTGTTTCTTAGATTCATATGTTTAGAGTATGAATTTAATTTTGATATCATATAAGCTAATTGAGAAATTGCTTCTATGATTAGATCTATGCAATTGATGAGATTTGATTGTAATTCTAGAGATAGGATAGCAAGAGTCTTCTGTTAATCATGGAATTGTTTATGAGTTCGTGTTCCTAATGCAATCTTATGTTTCTATTAATTGAGAAGAGATCCTAAATGATAAACCTAGGGTTAGATAAGTTGATAGAATCAAGAGAATTGTTAACTTGCTTTCAGAACTTAGTAGCATAAGAATTCAATTTTGATAAACTTTGGCTTCCAAGGATTCACATGATGAAATAGAAGTAGAGCAAGACCTAGGTCGTTTTGATTTCTTGAATTAAACCGTGCTTTTTGTTGCTAGTAGTCGTTACTCACTTGCTTTTGAGTAGAATTAAGTAATTGCTTGTTAATAGTATAGAGAACAATCATTCCATTTGAGCTATAGATTGTAGAAAAGAAGTCATTACTGGTAATTTCTTGTGCACAACCCTGATCTTAACGTTATACCACATTTACAATAGGTGCACCACCCTCGTAGTAGAATTAAGAACAGGTTTCATTATAAATTTTTTAAACTATGATTGGCAACATCAGGGATTCTAGTGGACAACGTTCATAGTCGAAGGTGTCTACGTTATCCGAGGGAGTTCACAATGTTTAGGATGTTGTTCGTTGAGCCATGATAGCGAGAAATCCTAAAACTGTCCTAAGAGTTTGTGAGCTTCACATGGTAGCTAAGTGAGTTCAAATAGTTTTGTAAGGTACCGATGCATCGAATAGCTTCTTGGTATAGCGAGAGTCAAAAGTAAGTTTACTACGATGTCCTAGGGCTTAAGAGTAGTTCAAGATCGTGGCTAGTTGGTCCAACTAGAGTTTCGTATAGTGTCTGGGGAATTCAAGAGTATACCTTACATCTAGATGTGCTTGTTAAGGACAAAGGTTTCTAAAAGCATTTTTGAAGACTTTGGTCCGCGAGTAACTCAGAGGTGACAAGTATTGCACGGAAATGTTCGATTTATCCAGCTGTACCTACCTTGTCCAATGGACACAACATAGGCGCGGTGTTGAGAGCTGACCATGATGACAAAGGATGTTTGCCAATGCCTTCATTGTCTGTAAATATCCTAAAGGTGTGCAAAAGTATATCAAGTGTCCGGTGTTTAGATAGGTTCTCAAAGGCATGCAGTTTTCTCGTATGCATTTCAAGAGTAGTTTTACCTATGCGTCCACTTCGCCTGATGTTGTCTATAATGTCTAACGAAGTTCAAAGTATGCGGGATGTTAAGCATCAAGCCATTATAGTGGGGAATGCCTCGAATTGCCTTAAAAGTGTGCAAGCTTCACATGTTGGTCGAGGGTGTTCGAGCTGATTCAGTTGCTATTGATGCGTCCAATAGTCACAAGGTGTGTTGAGTCTCATATAAACATGTACTGAGGGTCAGAATGTACGTTCACTTTCCTTAGCTATACAAGGAGTCAGAGAGAATGCTGATTGGGTTTATAAGAATTTACAATTTCCAAATGTGTCCTCGATATTCAAGAATGTAAGTTATATTGTGGTTAAACCCACGAGGGCTGGGGATATCCAAAAGCATCTTGGGCTACCTTAAGCATATCAGGACTTCCATGTGTTTGACAAGGTGGGCAAAGGTGTTTGAGAGATTTCGATGCGTACTGATATTTTCCTAGTATGTACGAGTAGCACATGGGTGAAGGACGTTGCAAGGAAGCATCCGATTCGTCTAGTTGTATTTACCATGTTTGATGTAGTGGGGAATGAGCAAGGTGTCAAGGGCTAGCTTGTGATGGTAGGGGATATGCTCAAGTGTCTTCATTGTGCGCCAGTTTCTCGATGGTTTCCATCTAGGGTTTTGATGGAATCCAGTAAAAGACAGTCTTTATTGAATGCGTTTTGAAAGTAGCATTACAAAAGCGTTTGAAGGGTCCGGAAGTGCCAATGTTATCCAAAGGATTTCATAGTATGTCGAAAGTGTCCTAAGAACCCACAAACTTCACATGGTAGTCGGAGGTGTTCAAAGGGTTTTATTAGGTATCAACGCATCGAATAATTTCTTAGCATAGTGAGAGTCGAAAGTAAGTCTACCGTAGGTCACTATTTATCTAAGGTGTTCTAAGGTCTACAAGTAACTCGAGATCGTGGCTGGTAAGTCCTTGTGTAACTAGAATTTCATAGTAGGGAATGTCTGCGAATGTTTTAAAAGTATATGGGCTTCATATGTTAGGCGAGGGTGTTCAATGGGATTCAATTGCTACTGACTTGTCTAAGAATTGCTTGTTGTGATGAGGCTCATATAGATGTGTATTGTGGGTCAATATGTATGTATACTTTCCTAAAGCCTATGAGGAGTTGGGGAGCATGCCCATTCAGTCTATACGCATCTATAATTTCCAAAGGCATCCTAGGAATTTGAGAATGCAAGCGGTATTGAGGTTGAACCAAAGAAGGCTGAAGGTATCCGAAAGTGTCTTAGACTACCATGTTGGTATCAGGATGTCCATGTGTTTGATGAGGTGGGTGGAGGTGTTCGAGAGATTTCGGTGTATATAAACGTTTTCATGGTGTTCACAAGTAGCACATAGGTAACGGGCATTGGAAGGAATCATTCGATTTATCCAGCTGTATCTACCTTGTCCAATGCAGTGGAGAAGAGAGCATGATGTCGAGGCGGAGCCTGTAATGGTAGAGGATATGCTCAAGTGTCTTTATTGTGTGCCAATTCCCCGACGATTTCTTAAAGTTGATCGAGCATCCAGGGTTTCGATAGGATTCTAGTGGAAAACAGTCTCAATTGAATGCGTTTCAAGAGTAGCATTATTGAATTGTACAAAGGGTCCGGATGTGCCTTCGTTATCCAAAGGTGTTCATAGTATGGCGGGTATTGTTCATCGAGTCGTGATAGCAAAGAATGTCAGAAGTGTCCTGAGAGAATGCGAGCTTTACGTGGTGACTGGGGTGTTCAAAGGGTTTTGTTGGGTATCGACTCATCGAATAGCTGCTTGGAATAGTAGGAGTCGAACATAGGTCTACCGTGGGCCAATATATATCTAAGGTTTCCTAGGTTCTAAGAGTAGTCCGGGTTTGTGACTAGTAGGTGCATGCATAACTAGAATTTCTTATTCTATCCGGGGAATTCAAGAGCGTGCGTTGCATCTAGATTTATGCATGAAGGACAAAGGCTTCACATGTTGGTTGAAGGTGTTTGGGGGAATTTAGTTCCTACCGATGTATCTAAGAATCGCTAGTTATGATGAGGCTTATATAAATGTGTACCGTAGGTTAATATGTATTTATACCTATAAAGAGTTGGGGAGCATGCTTCTTGGTTCCATATGCATCTATAATTTCTTGAAGTGTCCTAGGAATATGAAAATGCAAGCAGTATTGAGGTTGAACCCCTGAAGGCCGAAGGTATCCGAAAGTGTCTTGGCTACCACAACATATCAAGACGTCTATGTGTTGATGAGTGAATGGAGGTGTTTAAGAGATTTTGATGCATACAGACGTTTTCGTGGTGTATACGAGTGGCATATGGGTGGAGGGTGTTATAAAGAAGCGCCCGATTTGTCCAGTTGTATCTACCTTATCCAACGCAATGGGGAAATGGGCAGGTATCGAGGATTGGCCTATGTTGGCAGAGGATGTGCTCAAGTTTCTTTGTTGTTAACCAGTTTCTCGACGGTTTCCTAAAGACGATTAAGTGTTCGGGGTTTTGATGGGATTGCAATGGAAGATGGTTTTAGTTGAATGCATTTCAAGGGTAACGTTACGGAAGTGTTCGAAGGGTCTAGAAGTGCCTGCATTATCTGAAGGAGTTTGCAGTACACAAGGTGTTATTTATCGGGCTATCATAGCAAGGAATGCCGAAGGTGTCCTGAGAATCCACAAGCTTCACATGGTGGCCAAAGGCGTTCAAAGGGTTTTTTTGGGTACTAACTGATCGAATAGTTGCTTGAGGGAGCTAGAGTCGAAAGTAACTCTATTGTGGGTCAATATGTATCTAAGGTGTCCTAGGGTCTAAAAAGTAGTTCAAGATCATGCCTGGTAGGTCCATGGGTAACTAGAATTTCATATGGTGTTTGGGAAATTCATTAACATTTACTGCATCTAGATGTGCCCATAAAGGACAAAGGCTTCCGAAAGAATCTTCAAAGCCTTCGATGCGTGAGTAACTCAGGGGTAATGGGCATCGTATGGAAACGTTCGGTTTGTCCAACTATATCTACCTTATCCAATGGAGACCATCATGGGTGCGGTGTCACGAGCTGACCCATGATGACAAAAGATGTTTGCCAAAATCTTTATTGTCCATGAATATCCCAAAGGTGCACAGAAGTCTATCGAGTGTCCATCGTTTGGATGGGTTCTCAAAGGCATGCAATTTGCTCGTATGCATTACGAAATTAGTTTTACCTATGGTTAGCTGGACTTGGTAGTGTCTATGTTGTCTGACAAAGTACGGGGCGTGTGGGGTGTTAAGCATCGAGCCGTTATAGTGGGAAATGTTTGGAAATGTCTTTAAACTACATACGCTACTACTAGAAAAATGAATTTAGGCAACACTATACATAGCAACGGTTTGATAACCCTTGTCATAATTTTAATATGTAACGGTTAATGCAACGGTTATAAAACTATTACATAATTATTTATCTTAAGCAATGGTTCAATAAAAAAGTATTACTTTAGACAATTTAGGCAAAGGTTATATTACAACCGTTGCCACTTTTAAATGTAAGGCAACAATAATAAACCATTGCCTTTTTCACTTTAAAACCAGCGCGCGAATAGATAGAGGGAAAAAAAAAAGCGGGTAGAAAGAGGGCTTAATTTCCATCAACAATTGCGTCTCTGCCGATTTACCCCCCTCTCTCTCTCTCTTGCTCTTCTCCACTAGATGCCTCCTCTCCAATCATCCCCCGTAACTCTCTCTCTTCGAATATAAACCCTAATTCTCTCGCTCTCTCTCCCCTTCTCTTTTCAAAACACTTTCTCCCATTCTCCAAAGTTCGATCTTCCCATCGCTTCTAGCATTTTTCGTTATTGAATTTACGGTTTGATGGTTTACGTTACATATTAATATATTTTTTTCTGTTTTTATCTGATTTGGTTTATGTCTGCTGGCTGGGGTTTGATTGATATTGCTTTATATGAGCTGTTTGTTTTATACTTTAAATTAAAACCCTCAGATTTTGTTTGTTTTTGTGAAAATTGGGTTCATTTTGTTCGGTCGAGTAGCATTGTGTTCAATTCGTCTGGGGCTTTGTTAGATTGATGTAAAGAATTGATCTTTGCGAATCAGAATGTTGGTATTGATCTTCCACATTTAATTTTTTTTTCCATTTAACAGATCTTTTCTTCATTCGATTCGCTTCCTCACAAACATAAGAAGAAGAAGGTGGTAGCTGAACCATTTTAACAAGAAGATAATAAGATACTTCTTGGTTCCTCCTTAAGGTACTCTCTCTCTCAATCAATGCTTTAATTTTTAATCTTTGTGGTCTGTATGATTTTTCTTCAGTTTTCACGCAAACTGTTCGATAGAATGGCACTGAGAATTTTGCAATTTTGATAGACGAAGGAAACCTAATACATACCTTTTCATTCTTCTACTATGGACCTTTGAGTTGAGCTCTTTAAGGAATAGAGGTAGGGGAGATTGTGAGAATGCTCTTCCGAGTGAGGCACTTGACCCTCCCTTCATGTTGTATTATGTACGCCCGTACAAAGAGGCATGCTGATCTCGGGTTCCATTTTGGAACAAGTCTGTATAAAATCGCGCCCGTACATAGGGGTGTACTAGCTTCTGTTTGCACTTGACCCTCCCTTGACTATTAATGTACGCCCGTACAGAACCCCTTGGTAGACTTTGGAATGGCCCATTCTTCATGTTGTATTATGTACGCCCGTACAAAGGGGCATGCTGATCTCGGGTTTCATTTTGGAACAAGTCTGTATAAAATCGCGCCCGTACATAGGGGCGTACTGGCTTCTGTTTGCACTTGACCCTCCCTTGACTATTAATGTACGCCCGTACAGAACCCCTTGGTAGACTTTGGAATGGCCCATTCTTCATGTTGTATTATGTACGCCCGTACAAAGGGGCATGCTGATCTCGGGTTCCATTTTGGAACAAGTCTGTATAAAATCGCGCCCGTACATAGGGGCGTACTGGCTTCTGTTTGCACTTGACCCTCCCTTGACTATTAATGTATGCCCGTACATATCAGCGTGATTCCTTTTCTTCTCTTTTATATATATATATATATATATTTTCCACATGCATACTTATATACTCGTAAACATACATATATATATGTCATACACAGATAAATACATAGAAAATCTATTAAACACACATATAAAGAGATAATATAGAACTCAGTGTAACATCCATATAACAATAACAATACATGCTAGTTTATTGTCTCTAGCTTGACAATTGTCAATACTTTCACAAACAATTTTCTACTTGGAGAAGCCTTAACTCCTCCCTGCCTTCATCCATGTCAACTTTTTCATGATAAATTTTTAATCTCTGACCATTGACCTTAAAAGTTCCTTTCTCCGGGTGTGTAACCTCTACTGTTCCCAACAAGGTGTTTCAAGTATAGAATGTCTTAATTTGTCCTTCCTTTTTCTTGGATGTGGCAAGCACGAGAGTATTTCCTGAAAAAGACCCTTATTATTCTTCTTTTATGCAATAGAACAGATCATTTTCAGATGGATTTCTTCATAATATTATTGATGTGTACTTAGTTTTAGGCACAGCTGGTATACTCTAATATAATGACCAGTGCTTATGCTAAATTCTTAGTAATCTATGTGTGTTTGATGGGTTAAGATATATTTAAAATATATTACTTAATATTTTTTTGTTTCAAGTAAGATTTTACTCATGGATAAAGGAGACAAACGATGGATGTCATATCCTAGAACGAGTAATGAGTATATTCATGGATTGGAAGAATTCTTGGATATGGCTTTTGCTGAGACAGCTCAAGGAGAGGAAATTGCTTGTCCATGCAAGAAGTGTTGTCATAGATATTGGTACCGTAGAAATATTGTTTATGAAACTTGATATGTGATGGTTTCACTCCGGGATATATTGAATGGGTTTTTCATGGAGAGGGATCATCATCAAGGTTTAACCAAAATGTTGTAGATGATAGTGATGCCAATGACAGTTCATTACCCATGGAAGATGATATTGATGGGTTATTGTATGATAATTTTAGAGAAGTAGCTACAGAATTTCAAAACAATGATGAGGAGATTAGAGAGGAGCCAACTACCGAGGCTAAGAAATTTTATAAATTGGTGAAGGAAGGCAAGCAAGAGTTGTACCCTGGTTGTAAAAATTTTTCAAAACTTTCCTTCACGATCTGGTTGTATCTTTTTAAATGCATCCATGGATTGAGTAATGTAGTATTTGCTGATCTTTTAGAGTTATTAAAGGAGGCATTTCCTAATGCACAAATTCCGGAGTCTTTCAATAAAGCAAGAAATGTAGTAAAAGATTTGGGTTTGGATTATAAAAAAATACATGCATGTCCAAATGATTGTATCTTATTTTGGAAGGACGATGAAGAAGCAAATCAATGTCGTGTTTGTGGTGCTTCCAGATGGAAATGTGTTGAAAACCTTCAAAGAAATAGTGACAGCCAATTTAAGCACCCAATTCCTGCAAAGGTGTTGAGGCACTTCCCATTGAAACCTAGACTTCAAAGGTTATATATGTGCTCAGATATAGCAAAGTCTATGAGGTGGCATATGGATGAACGTCCCAAAGATGGCTATATAAGGCATCCTGCTGATGGTCAAGCTTGGAAGGATTTTGATTTAAGGTATCCCAATTTTTGTCAAGAGCTTCGCAATGTAAGATTGGGTTTAGCTAGTGATGGTTTTAATCCCTTTCGTACAATAAGCATTGCTCATAGCACATGGCCAGTTGTTTTAATAAAATACAATTTGGCACCTTGGATGTTAATGAAACCTGAGAATCTGATGTTGTCCTTGCTTATACCAGGCCCAAGTAGTCCAGGAAAAGATATAGATGTTTACTTGCAACCATTAATTGAAGAGTTGAAAGAGTTATGGGAGTTTGGAGTCAAAACTTATGATGCTTTCAATAAGCAAAATTTTATGATGCATGCAACCTTACTTTGGACCATTAATGATTTTCCTGCTTATGCTATGTTATCAGGTTGGAGCACTAAAGGACGATTAGCGTGTCCTTCTTGTAATTATGGAACTGCTTTTCGACAATTGAAGCATAGTAGAACGATTGTGTACATGGATCATCACAGGTTCTTGGATACTAACCACCCATGGAGATTTGATAAAAAAATCTTTCAATGGCGATGTAGAGGTATTTATGTGATTTGAAAAGTTTTGTTCGTAATAAAAGTCATCCAGAAGGATCTATAGCTGAAGGCTACCTAGCTGATGAGTGTTTGACATTTTGCTCAAGATATATGCATGACGGTGTGAAGACAAGACTGAAAAGGAGGTCAATGTTTTGGGAAAAAAGTAATGAAACAAATGGGTCATCATTAGTTTTTCCAAGGATGGGCCATCCAATAGGGGGTAAGAGAAAACGAAAGGCTAATGCAATTTCTTTAGATGATGTTTATTGGGCTGAAGCACATCGGTACATCTTGTTTAATTGTGGAGATGAGCAAGTTGAAAGATTTATCAGGTAAAATACAATTTTTTCAACAAATTTATTTGCTATTTTTTCTGATTAATATATTTAAAAGCACTTAAAAGTTGAAAATTTTACCTATGTAGAGAACATCAAGAACTACTAAATAGTCGAGGCAAAAGGAGTAGATGGCAAAGTGCAAGAAGCCATAGTAAGGATTTTATAAAGTGGTTTCAAGATAAAGTTAAGCAAGAGCAAGTTGCGCCTCATATCATGTGGTTGTCAAAAGGTCCTAACATTGTGGCAAAGAAATATAAAGAATATTTTATTAATGGCTATCGATTTTACACAAGAGAACGTGATGCAAGATGTAAAACTCAAAATAGTGGAGTTACTATAACATCATGGACAGATAGTTTTGCATCTTCAAAGGATCAAAATCCAACTAAAGGAGATGTTATTTACTATGGAGCCATTCAGGAAATCCTCAAAGTAGATTATTAGGGTCAATTTGATTTTGTCCTCTTCCGATGTGATTGGTTTGAAGTGAAAGTAGACGAGTATGGACTTACTCGAGTTAACTTCAATAAGCTATGTTATTTGAATGATCCTTTTGTTATGGCCTCACAAGTTCATCAGGTTTTCTATGTAGAAGATCCTATTGAAGAAGGATGGCATTATGTCATGGAAAGATTGCCTAGAGATTTGTTTGATCTTATTGAACAAAGTGGATCGAACGTGCAAAACATTTATTGGCATGAGCAAGCGATACAACCAAATCTTATTGATAGTGAGGATATTGAAATTATTAATCTATCTCGAGATGATGAACCAAGAACAACGGTTGACATGCCTATAAACATGATGAACCCTCAACCTATAGTAGATGATAATGATGAAGATTCCGATTTTGATGATACAGATCGGGATTGGATGAATCCAGAATGTTCATAAGAGATTAATTTTGTATATGGTATCAAACATGTTAAATAAAGTACTTTCTTGGTTTTTTTTTTCAATTTTTATTTACATTTGTTTACATCTTATTATGAGACTAATATATGTGTGTATGGTTTTTTTCTTCTTTTTTGGGTTCCAGGTGAAGGTATAAAATGAATAAACTAAGAAAAGATCCTACTAAGAAGCATGCTCCAGGGATGCAAAAGCCATCATCACATTCTCAAGGCATTGTGTTACAAAAGCAAGGGAAAAATCAATTGTCAGGGCTTTTGAAGAAATCTGTATCTCATGGTTCTTCACATCCGCACCAAATTCTAGGAAACTTCCTCAACATTCAATAGGTTATTCTTCAAATTTTTTAAGGATGTTAAAAAGAAGTCACACATATCAAGAGCTTGAAATGGAAGAAGAGGAGAGGGAACAATTGGAAGAGATTGAAGAAAGACATTGTGAGCAACTAGCAAATGAAGATGAACAGCAAGACCAACATTATCAATACCAAGAAGATCAAGATGAACACCAAGAACAGCAACACTCACAACAAGACAATCAAGTTGATGCTCTTGGAGATAAACAAGATCCTAAAAATAAAGGTATGGAATTCTACTTCTAAGTATCACCGAAATAATAAAAAAATTACGAATATAGTTTTTTTTTAGCAGTTTTGATTTGGACTGCGTGGTCTAGTTATGATATTCAAGATGACTAGAAATTTTATGTTACCAATTTTCTACTGTCATTGGGTGTTCATTATGTAATTTGAATTGGATACTGAGAAAGGGATGAAACACATACTAAATTAAGATTAAAATTTTACACACTAATCAATCCATTTGCTTATGGTTACTAACTTTGAGAGGAACTGTTAGATGCAGAAAACGAATTCTGTATATGCAGAAATCGGCATGTGCTTGTTCTTGAATGATGACTGTTCTCATATTTGACTATATCAGTAAATTGTATGATCCTATATTCTTATGCTATATTTGTTCTAATTTTTTTATTAACTCATTTAGAAAAGAAAAAAAACCCGAGGACCAACAGTAATGAAGGAGGTGCATGCTCGTTCGGAAGAAGATCGTAAACCAATCATTTTGAATGAGTATAACCAGCCTGTTGGTCCAGATGATCGGACTTTGAATGAATTTAGCAACTTTTTAGGGACTTTGGCTCGAAATGCAACTCTTGCACCTTTGAATGTTGAGACTTGGCATAAAATGACAACTAAGGAAGAATTGTGGGAATATGTGCAAGTAAGCTAAATATTTTTTTAACTTTTCTTTTCCTCTTGGTTTAATTAGTTAAACATTCATTGAACTAATCGGTTTACTATCATAGAAAAAATATGCAGTTCCTCTAGAAGGTAAAAAATGGGTCCTTGAGGCGATTGGTGATGACTGGAGGATTCACAAAAGTAGATTGAAGCAATCATATTATACAAAAGATATGACTAACAAAGAAAGACTGCAGAACAAGCCAAAAAATGTGCCAGAACAATTTAGATTTTGAATTATTGGAGTTCTGATAAGGCGAAGGTATAATATATTTGTATCATACAATGACTTTTGTATTGTTAATTTTACATTTAGAACTAAAAAACTAATTATGATTTCTTGGATAAGCAGAAAATGTCTACTATAAACAAAGTGAACAGGGGAAAACAGAAAGACAATCATACCATGGGACCAAAAACATTAGCTAGACTGCGTAATGAATTGGTAAGAACTTTATCTAGTATTATTTTATTGCTATGTAATGTTATTTGCAAATTAATTATCACAAGTTAAGTGATAATATTGACTATCATTTCATTTAGCAAAATGCAAAGGAGGATAAAGCACCGCCTACTCGTTTGGAGTTATATATTGCTACTCAAAAAATAAATCCTGAACGAGAGTACAAACAATCTGATGAGGATGTACAAAATAAAACTGTGAGCATTCTTCTCTTTTTTTTTTTTTTTTAATTATGATGGGATCCTTTGTATTGGTACATATTGAAAACATACTTCTAAATTATAACATGAACTTAATGATGGTAGGCACGAATGGAGGCATTACAATCTCAACAATTTGAACAAGATGAAGAAAGTAATGAAACAGTTGATGTATTTTCTGAAGTTATGGGAAAAGAGCATAATGGACGTGTCAGACTTTATGGGAGGGGTGTCACTTCATCTGTTTTGAAAGAAAAAGGAGTAGTTAGTAAGTCATCTTTAAGAGCACCGCAAGAATTTATAGAATCTATCAAAGCAGGATTAAAGGAAGAAATGCAAAGAGATATGGAAGTAGAACTAGAACGAAGAATGCAACAACAAAGGACTGAAATGACTAAGGAAATCATGTCAATGCTTCTATCACAACTTCAAATGGTCAATCCTAGCTTGAATATTGATGCTAACATCATAGGTAACTTGGCTCCAGAAGTAAGGTCTCCCTGATGCTTGTAGTGCACCAAATCAACGTACTTTATGCAATACACAATCTTCAAATGGCATGCATAATCCTCCGATCCAGGTAACTTTTTGATGGTTTATATGAACATTTTATGTTTAAATACTTAAATAAGTTTTTAGTAATAAATACGAAGAATTCATATCTAACACTATTGTTTTCTTTTGTTCTTTTGTAGGAAAATGATGTTGAAAACAATGAAGATTAGAGTGGATATGCCGAAATCTTCACATGATAACAAATTATAGATATCTTCCACTTCTTAATGATTTTGAAGTTTGTTTAAATATTATATCATATTAGGAACCTTGTTATTAATTTGTATGATGGTCATTTTGTTGTGACTACTGTTTAATTGTATTCAGAACCTTATTATTCCTATCTAGCATTGTGAACTCAAACAATTACTCATTTGAGTACATTGAAAAGTTATTACTCATGAGATTTCTAAAGTTTAATTATATGCAAAGATATAATTTGTGAGTATTATTATATTTATAATTTATATTGTAACATAAAAGTTTATAATGTTTACAGGTTTTGTAATATCGAACTCCAAAATAATAGATACTAAGATTAATTATTATCAACAATTATTACATTAAATCTATGATATAAACCATTGCACTAGCTCTTATATCCATTGCTTTAAATATTGGATAAATTGTTGCAATTATATTTAAAACTGTTGCAGTAGATATTCATAAACCATTGCATTAGCTTTTATAACCGTTGCTTTAGATATAGGATAAACTGTTGCATGTTGATATGAAAACCATTGCAATAACTTTGCATAAACCGTTGCACTAGTTTCATTATCGTTGTTTTAGATATATGATAAACCGTTGCAGTTTATATACCAAACCGTTGCATTAAAATTTATAAAACCGTTGCTCTTTTGTGTTCGAACTGTTGCATATGCTAAACTTAAAACCGTTGCTTTAAACTAATATAGCAACAGTTCCATTAAGTGTTGCAGTTGAAGGTATTAACCGTTGCCTTAAGAAAAGGCAACAGAGGTCAAATGAAACGGTTGCAAAACTGTTGCCTAAAATCAAATGCAACAGTTTAAAGGTCTATAGCAACAGTTTGTGACCGTTGCCGTAAACATAAAATGTAGTAGTGGCTTCACACGTTGGTTAAAGGTGTTCGAGGATATTCAATTACTTTCGACATGTCTAGGAATCATATGGGAGCATCCAGTTTGTGCAACTGTGTCTACCTTGTTTGACGAAGACCAACATGGGCACAGTTTTAAGAGTTGACCCATGGTGACAAAAGATGTTTGCTAGTGTCTTCATTGTCCGTGGATATCCTGAAGGTGCCCAGAATTCTATTGAGTGTCCAATGTTTGGATGGGTTCTCAAAGGTATGCGATTTACTAGTATGTGTTTCAAGAGTAGTTTCACCTATGCTTTCGCTAGGCCCAGTAGTGTCCACACTGTTTGACGAAGTTCAGAGTGTGCCGGGTGTTAAGCATCAAGCCATTATAGTGAGGAATTTCTAGAAGTGTTTTAAAAGTATATGGGCTTCACATGTTGGTCGAGGGTGTTCGATGGTATTCAGTTGCTACTGACGTGTCGAAGAGTCACATGGTTTGATTTAGCTCTTACAAACATGTATAGTGGGTCAATATGTATGTATACTTTATTAAGGCATACAAGGAGTTCGAGAGCATGTGTGTTGAGTCTATATGCATCTACAATTTCCTAATGTATCTTGGGAATTCGAGACTGTAAGCCATACTATGGTTAAACCCTTAAAGGTCGAGGGTATCTGAAAACGTCTAAGGCTACTGTGAGTGTATAAGGACATCCATGTGTTTAACAAGGTACACTAAGGTGTTTAAGAGATTTTGGAGTGCAAGGATGTTTTCGTGGTGTGCACGAGTGACACATGGGGGAAGGGTGCTATAAGGAAGCGTCTAATTTGTCCAGTTGTAGCTACTTTTTCCAATGCAGTGGGGGAATGAGCATAGTGTTGAAGGCAGGCCTGTGATGGTAAAGAATGTGCACAAGTGTCTTCATTGTGCACTAGTTTCCTAATGATTTCCTAAAGCCGATTGAGTGTCCAAGGTTTCAATGGGATTCTAGTCGAAAACGGTCTTAGTCAAATATGTTTCGAGAATAGCTTTATAGAAGCATCTGAAGGGTTTGAAAGTGTCTATGTTATCCAAGGGAGTTTGCAATGTGCAGGATATTGTTCGATGAGCAGTGATAGTGACAAATGCTAGATGCATCCTGAGAATCCATGAGCTTCACCAGGTAACGAGGGTGTTTAAAGGGTTTTGTTGGGTACCGACACGTCGAATAGCTGCTTGGCATAGCAAGAGTCGAAAGTAAGTCTACCATGGGTCAATATGTATCTAAGGTATCCTTGGGTCCCCTAGTAGTTTGGGATCGTGGCTGGTAGGGCCATGTGTAACTACAATTTTGTATAGTGTCCTAAGAATCCATGAGTGTGTGTTGCATCTAGATGTGCTTGTGAAGGACAGAGGTTTCCGAAAGCATCTTTGGATACTTCAATGCACGACTAACTCTAGGCTGATGGGCATTGTACGAAAGCATCCAATTTGTCCAACTGTATCTACCTTATCCTATGGAGACCAACATGGGCACGATGTTGGGAGTTGAACCTTGATGAAAAAAGATGTTTTCCAATGTCTTCGTTGTTCGTGAATATCCTAAATGTACCCAAAATCTACTGGTGTCCAATGATTGGACGGGTATAGAGGTATGCGGTTTGCTCGTATGCATTTCGAGAGTAGTTTTAGCTATACGTCCATTGGACCCGATAGTGTCTGTATTGTCTGATGAAGCTCGGAGTGTGCAAGGTGTTAATTGTCGAGCCATAATAGAGGGGAATGTTTAAAACCATCTTAAAAGTACGAGGGCTTCGTAGGTTGGCCAAAGGTGTTCAAGGGGATCTAGTTTCTACCGACGTGTCGAAGAGTCACATGGTGTAATGACGCTCATATAAACGTATACTGTGGGTCAATATGTACGTACACTTTCCTAAGGCCTACAAGGAGTTGGGGAGCATGCTTGTGAGGTCTATACGCATCTACAATTTTCCAAAGCGTCCTAAGAATTCAAGAATGTAATTCATATTGTGGATGAACCCATGAAGGCCAAGGGTATCCGAAAGCATCTTGAGCTACCGTGAGCATATCTGGACATCCATGTGTTAGACGAGGTAGGTTTATGTCACGTCCTGAAGGGTACCCTAAACGCGATAGTCTGTCACACTTAATATTAAGGCTTAAGTATGGCCCTTTTAGTCATCCCAAAAGCCTTGATATCCGGTGTAAGGTATACATTCATAATCATTGAGGACCAAACTTTGAAACAAGCCATCTAAGAAGATATACAATACTAATTAAGAATAGAGATCATAATAGTTCAACTTAATCAAAATACATAAAGTCTTACAAGTATTAAAGGGGGCATACCCCCATCAAAACAACTTAGTTCATCATAGTTTGTCTCTTTAAAAAGATTACATTGAAGTTTTATTTAGAAGTCTACGTCTATATTTAGATCTTGACTTCTATCCAAAGCTCCTGATTCAAAAGGTAATACCTGGGTAAAGTAGCCCATAGGCATCAGCCAAAGGTACATATGCTGCAAAAGATATCTAAGGGGGTATAAGCTTATATGCTTAGTGAGAATCATTTCGACAATCAAGTACTCGCAAATCAAGTATCAAACAAGTTATTTAAGATAACCATATGAAATGCAACAAACACGTGAGCAAACAATATGCATGACTTACCGGAAAATTATATATTGAATGGATTTATCCCTCCATTTAGGGTTAGGTGTTCTAGGCCACGAAGACCGCATTTCGCAAACAAGATTTTTGTAGTTCATTCAAGCCACTACAAGCTACTAGAATGTAGTTCATTCAGATGTCTACTAACCGTTAAATTAATTCAGGCGATAGTTCGTCGTTATGTAGAGTTTCAGGCTCTACAAACCTTATTACTATGCCCTTATCCCACCAAGTGTATAATACCGAATGCAATGTGACTCATTACGTGATGTCCATGAATTAATTTAACTAAGTACTTGTGGTATAATACTAGATAAATTATGAGTGATCATAGAATTTATAGGCATATCATTCCTATACTAAATCAAACATTGATTATAGACAATTCCCACCTCGATATTCTTAACATAAATTCACCCATATATGTAATGCACATGCATTTTCCTATTTTATCTTTTCCTAATTTTAGTGCCACTATTCTACAAGTAAAAACATAAATATAAGAATCACGGTTTGATTATGATTAAAACCAAAATAAACTCCCATATATTAGTCTTTGAATTAGTCTCTGTTTGGTTAATTCACTTCCACTTACACTCTGAAATGGTTTCTGAATTTAGAATGTAGCTTAAATAAATAATTAGAAATATACGAAAATTTAAAAGATAGGGAAGAGAAGATTGCAAAGCTATTTATAGAGGTTTCACCTCCAGCGTCAGCCCTCTCTTCCAACACCAAGCCGGGGATCTGGTTGTCTTTACCAGTATGTTCCACTATCCAAAACAAATCAAGTTACAAGTTGTCTTTTGCCAAAACACTTTGGCTACATATATGCACTCAGCTTGATCCTCCTAGCTTCCACAAGCTCTAATCAATTCTACTGAGCCTACTTGTAATTCACAATTTCACAAAGGTTAATCACAAATCAATTTAAGGAAATAAGTATAAAGTATCCTTTAATTTCAGTATAATGATAAAACATATATGATAAATTTTGCTTGAAGGATTTTTGAGCTTTGATTGCTTTTTCACGATGAGAGAGTTGTTTTTAAAAGTTCTGCCTGAGCATGTAATTTATTTGTTTTTCTTTAATGGTTAGAAATAGAATACTTCATGATATCTTGTAAAATAACTTAGATAAGGCTGCTGGTCGTATTCTTCTTTCAAAGACTTCTGCTCAGATAAAAATGAATCCCATTTACCTCGCTGATCTTTATATTTTATAATTCAGATTTGCTTGATTTACTCCAACGTTCCATTTTGAATCAACTGGTTGTAGATAATTCTTGAAATAATCAATCTGATCACATCGTTCCAGTAAATATCCCACGGAAATAGCATATTGATATTAATCCATTTGAAATATGAATTCCCCAGATCTTGGATAATATTGTCTTCGACAAATATCTCTCATCAAATGGTCTTCTTATATAATGTCATGAGTCAAAAAATATATCTTAAATCTTGAACGTCCAGACGTGATTATTTATGCATTGTCCAAACTTTAATTCTTCAAAGAATAATCCTTAATCAACTTAAATCCCCTTTGGATAATTGTACCAACTTTGTGCAATATTATTGAATACATTACCCAAATATATTTACTTTGATGTTGGGTCTTCAATTTATATTCCTTAGAAAATCATTTGTCCTTCATAATGGTGATTTTTACATATCTCAAAAACTTTGTAAATTACCTTTTGAAATAGCTTCTAATCGGTATTCAATCCTTCGTAGTCATTATAATTGCTTTCTAAAACATTTTCTGATCGATATACAACCTATTGTAAAACATTGATTTTCCTTCTGAAACATTCTCTGAAAACATATTTGTGTGTGAAAACCATTGTTAAATATTCTCTGAAACACTTTATGAGTTGTGTCCTTTATAAAATTTTATTTGATTACTGCACACTTAATGAATTGTGTTAGTACATACTTAACAATTTTTATTATCATCAAAATCATCATTGAGAGAAACCAATATTCTCCTCCTTTTTTATGATAACAAAACCCATATAAATTAATTTTATGAAAACAAAATATATTCATATTTTGTTTACCATTCTCCCTCCTCTTTGTTAGCATCAGACATAACAAATAAGAACAAATAAATATGAAAAACATTATCAGTTGATACATCAACAGATCATGAAAACAAAACATCATAAGTTCAAAACATGAGAAATATGAAAAGATAGTCCATAAAAGAAAAACAACATATGATTAGAAAATCAGTCTTTCTTAAAATCTATGGATTAATGGATTTTCTTGCTTTCATTTTGCGATGGGTCGGAAAAGTTGATCGAATAGGAGGACAAATATCGGGTTTGATTTGAAGAGTATTCATAACCGAAAGAGTGGTTTGAATTTGTTCTTGTGCGAGAGGTGGAGTTGATTTAGTGGGTTGAACATAAGGAACAATCTGCAGATTTTCCTCAGTGACCTATTCAGCAGAAACAATACCAGTTTTACTAGAAGCAGCAATAACAGTAGTCGGTTCTTTCTCTATTGGAGCAACAAGATTTTTACTTGGAATGCTCTCATTCCCATTAGCAGGAGGTTCCTTCTCAGTAGTAGGATTCTTCTCTGTGTGAACAGCAGGAGGATTATCTGAATGTGTCACTAGTGAGTAAGGAGAAGGATGGAAAGAATCATGAACTGATTGCTTGTATTTGTTAAAGACAACTGCAAGAGACTCTGTGAAATCCTTTCGAAAAATAGCAACTGTCTTGTCAAAAAGTTTAAACAAATCATATTCAAGACCAGATTTTGAACTTTCTCCAGGAGGTCTAAGTTTGAGAAATACTTTCTGTATCACTTTCTGAATCACTCTCTGCTTGGAGTCCTTGGCCTTCCTTGATTTCAAACTTTCCACCAGTCCTAAGCTTATAGGACTTTTTCGATTTCCCTAGCATTTTTTCTTTCCCAGCTCTCCTAGGTGGTATTTTTTCAGCTTCATCACCTTGCTCATTGTCCTCTGCACCACTCTCTACTTCAAGGACTGACTCCCCTTCAGCAAGTGCTTTTATTTTCTTCCAATCAAAAGCAAACTTGCTAAACTTGGGATGTCTATACCAAGATCCATCCATGGATAACCAGAATTTCTCCGAAACCAAAATCCCCATGTATTTTAGATTGATCCCTAATTCTTTTTAAAGTAATTGGAATTCTGAAATTCTTGGGTAAGTCAATCTATTCGTATTTGAAAATTTTCATTAAAAGACTTCCATAGGGTTTGTTTCTTTGAGTTCTCCACATATGCCTCAAAATTAATCTAGGCATATCAATCTGTAATTTCTTTTTCACAGCCAACACTACTAAGGGTTCTTCCTTGGAAATAGTTGTGGTACTACCATTCTTTTGTAGAATGCAATCCATGACTACTTTGTGCAATAATCTTACCAACAATTCAAATTTGTTGAGAAAATATCTTTTTCAACAAATTGCCCAACTCCATCATTTAATTCCTTGTACAGCATGCTTCTATCTAAACTCATCAGCCATTCATCATCCTTGATATCTAACATATCAAAACACTTTATCAAAGCTGTTCTTGTGAGTTTGATAACTTCCCAACAACCTTGATTTTAAAGATAAATCCTCTAACTGTTCTAGATTATCATAGAACTCATTGATCAGACTTCCCTCAATGACATCCATTATTCCACAAATTTTTCTACATCCTATCCTATCTAGCCAATGATTCCATTAGAAACCCTTTTTCTTTAAAGAACTTGAAATCTATATAAGCGCATTCAAGTACCTTGTGGTAATGAGCTTTTTCTTTTTGATAGGAGGTGCAGAAGAATCCTCGGATCTTTTTCGCTTAATTGCCTTTTTCTGAGATTCTTTTTTATTTTTTCTTTAAAATCTTCTCCTTCGAAACTTTTTTTTCTTTGAAACCTTTTTTAGAATATCCTTCAAATTCTTGTTCAAGTCCTCTGAGTCTCCCTCTACCTTAGGATTTGGTTCTGAAACAGCTTCTGAACCTAGTTGTTCGACTTGTTCTTCTTGGTTTTCATCATTCTTTTCTTAATCATGCATAAATTTTGATCTAATTTCATGAGAAGTTCCTATACTCATGATTGTTTGAGAGTTTTGTTCAGAATTGGAGGGCTCATATTGAATCATTATGGGTTCTGAAAATTTTTTAGTTTTAGGACCTTTAAAGCAAGACGAGATGATTTGCGAGGAGCCATGGTGTTTTTAGGGTTTTTTGATGTTTGAGAGAATTTGAAATGGAGAAGTAGATGTTTTGACAAATAATACGGTTGAGGTAGATGGAAGGACGCGGGAGAGATAGAGTTATTCTTAAATTCATTATTATTATTATTTAAAAAAAATTATAAAATAAGTGCCATGCGGAAGAATAAATGCATGTATTCAAATTTTGAATAAAAAAAAGTTTAAAAAAAAATAAAAGAATTAATTTAAAAAGGAATAAACATTCCTATTTCATTCCTTAAGAATTCAAATCTATTTTTGTTTAATGGTTTTGTAAATATATCTGCACATTGATTTTCTGTTGAAATAAATTCAACATTAATGTCTCCATTAGCCACATGATCCCTAATAAAGTGATGTCTAATTTTATGTGTTTTGATCTAGAATGATGCACTGGATTCTTTGTTAAATTAATTGCACTAGTGTTATCACATTTAATACACACATTGTTATATTTCAATCCATAATCTTGCATTTGTTGTTTTATCCAAAGTATTTGTGCACAACAGTTTTCAATTGAAACATACTCAGCTTCAGCTGTTGATAAAGCTACTGAATTCTGTTTCTTTGAAGACCAAGAAATCAGTTTATCTCCTAAGAATTGACAAGTACCAGAAGTACTTTTTCGATCAACTTTGCATCCTGCATAATCAGCATCTGAGTATCCAATTAATTCAAATTTTTTATTTTTGGGATACCAGATTCCTAATTTTGCAGTGCATGCAATGTACTTGAAAATTCTTTTCACAGCTTTTAAATGTGTTTCAGTTGGATTGCTTTGAAATCTTGCACAAATACATACAAAAAAAAATATCTAGTCTAGATGCAGCCAGATACAAAAGAGAACCAATTAAACTTCTATAATTTTTCATTAACCTTTTTACCTTGTTCATCAAGATCTAACTTGGTAGAAGTACTCATTGGTGTAGCCTTCTTTTGTATTTTCATATCCAAATTTCTTTAATATTTGCTTAGTGTACTTCTCTTGGTGAATGAATATTCCTTCTTTTGTTTGTTTGATTTGTAATCCCAAAAAGAAATTCAGTTCATCCATCATGGATATCTCAAATTCAACCTGCATAAAGCTTGCAAATTCTTGACAATATTGTTCATTAGTTGATCTAAATATAATATCATCAACATAAATTTGTACAACTAAAAAATCATCTTTATAATGCTTTATAAACAAAGTTGTATCAATCGTACCTCTTTGATATCCACTTGATATGAAAAATTCACTCAGCCTCTCATACCAAGCTCTTAGTACTTGTTTCAATCCATACAATGCTTTTCTTAATTTAAAAACATAGTTTGGTTTGAATGGATCTTCAAATCCAAGAGGTTGTTTAACATATACTTCTTCTTTAATGTAAGCATTCAAAAATGCACTCTTAACATCCATTTGAAATAATTTGAAATCTTTAAAACAAGCATAACCAAGTAAAAGACGTATAGCTTCAAGCTTAGTAACAGGTGCATATGTTTCATCATAATCTATGCCTTCCTCTTGTGAGTATCCTTTAGCTACAAGCTTAGCTTTGTTTCTCACAATTTTTCCATTTTCATCTAACTTATTTTTAAATACCCATTTTGTTCCTATTAGTGATTTATTTTGTGGTTTAGGAACTAGATTCCAAACATTATTTCTTTGAAATTGACTCAGTTCTTCTTGCATTGCAGTAATCCAATTATTATCATTCAAAGCCTCATTAATATTATTTAGTTCTATTTTAGATAACATAGCAAAATGATTTTCAATATCTTTTAACTTAGATCTAGTTCTTGTTCCAGATTCTAAATCACTAATAATTAAATTAGGAGGATGTAATGATTTATATTTCCATGCTTTTGAACTTTCAGGATTATCATTTCTTAATTCCAGATTGCTTTCTACATTAGTTTCTGAATCGTCAGATTCTAAACTTTTATTCAAATTACTTTCTGCTTTATCTTCTGCCTCATTGATCTTATTAGATTTAACTTTTGATTTGGCAGAATCCGGTTCACTATATTCATTTGTAGGCACAAATACATCATCTTCATCATCATCCTTTATTTCATTGAGAAAACGCACATTAATAGATTCTTCAACCACTTTAGTTGATTTATTAAAAACACAATATGCTTTACTATTTTGTGAATATCCTAGAAAAATTGCTTCATCAGATCTTTCATCAAATTTTCTAAGATTATTTACATTCTTTTTCACAAAGCATGTACATCCAAACACATGAAAATATGAAACAGATGATTTTTTGCCATGAAACAATTCGTAAGAAGTTTTTGTTGTAGTTGGTTGAATATAAACTCTATTTATTATGTAACAAGCAGTTGCAACAGCCTCAGCCCAAAAATATTCAGCTATTTTACTTTCATTCAACATAGAACGAGTCATCTCTTGAATTGTTCTATTTTTTCTTTCTACTACTCCGTTTTGTTGAGGTGTATACGGTGCTGAAAAATTATGATTTATTCCATGTTCTTCATAAAAGGATATAAAAAGATAATTATCAAATTCTTTTCCATGATAAGTTCTCAAAGCAACAATGGAAAAACCTTTTTCATTTTGAATTTGTTTAGCAAACTTTTGAAACATGTCAAATGTATCAGATTTGTACTTCAAAAAGAACACTCATGTAAATCTTGAAAAGTCATCAACAATTACAAGACCATATTTATTTTTACCTAAGCTTAAAGTTCTTGTAGGTCCAAATAAATCAAATGTAAAAGTTCAAGAGGTCTTTTTGTAGAGATATGGTTTTTGCTTTTATGTGAAATTGAAACCATTTTATTCTTTAAACAAGTTGAACAACTTACATCATGCTTTATATTAATTTTAGGCAAACCAACAACTAAATTCTTTTTAGAAAGTTTTTCTAATTGATTAAAGTTCACATGACCAAGCTTTTTATGCCATAAATGTATGTTGTCATTCATAGTCAAAAACAACATTCAACATTCATATCAGATGGTGTGATTAAATATATGTTCCTTTTTCTAAAACCTTCAAACAATTTCACACCTTTAGAATTATATGCAAAACATTTATTTTTCTCAAAAGTCATCTTATAACCTTTGTCACATAATTGGCTTATACTCAAGAGATTATGTTTTAATCCTTTTATAGTGAAACATTTTCAATTAAGTAAGAGGATGACCTATGGTACCTATTCCTATTATCTTACCACGGTTGTCATCTCCAAACCTCACATAGCTTTTTTCTTTCCATATTATGCTAGTGAACAAGGAAGCGTCACCTGTTAGATGACCTGAACAACCACTATCCAAGTACCATGTTCCTTTTATTTTTGTCCCTTATTCCTACAATTACACACAAAAAAGTGATCAAACCATTTTAGGAACCCAAACAAACTTGGGTCCTTGATAAGTCAAGCCCGTTTTATCTTGTTTCTTAACTTGATGTGTACTGAGCTTGTTTCTTTTGTAAAAACAATATTTTTCAATATGACCTATTATTTACTGGGTGATTGTAATTTCTCCTTGGATATCCATTATTATATCCATACCTGTAGGTTCTGCTATACCCTCTGCTTGAGAAATTTTGTTAAGAGTACCTTCTGAAAGAGTCTCTTCTTTCATTTTTCATATCCTTTTTAACATGCGGTTTAGTAGATTTTTCAATCACAGGGTCTTTTGCCTCAACAAACACAGTTTTCTTTATATTTGCTGATCTATCATCACCATATCCAAGTCCGTGTTTAATAAAAGCGGGTCTTTGACTACTTATTAACATTTTTAGTTTTTCTTCACTTTCATTAAACTTATTAAAAGTATTTTTAATTTCTTATGATAAAACTTTTACTCTTCCTTTTAAATCCTTGATCTCATTTTTCAAAACATCATTTTCTTTCTTTAAAGCTTTAGATTTAACATACAATTTCTCATTTTCATTTTTCAAAATATTGTTCTCATCTATAAGCAACCTATTGGTTTGTTTTAGAACATCTTTCTCATTTTTCAATGCCTTATTTTCAATATCTAGTTTTGAAATCTTCGAATCAACTTTCTTAAGTGCCTTTAGAAGTTTTTTCATTTCAATGTACATTTCATTATCAATTATATTAGTTTCGGATTCGGAGTTTACCTCGGATGTGGCTATTAAGCATAAGTTTGCTTCTTCATCATCCTCACTAGTAGCTTCTGATTCAGGTTCTGATTCGTCTAGATCATCCCAAGTAGCCATCATACCACGGCTTTTCTTCTTAAATTTCTTCATCTTCTTCTTTAAAACTGGACATTCGTACTTAATATGCCCTGGCTTGTTACATTCGTAACACACGATCTCCTTTTTTCTTTCTTTTCTTCTTTTTCGTTATAGTTTCTTCCTACATCAAACTTGTTATACTTATTGTAACTTTTAAATTTCTTACCATGGTTGTTAAAATCGCGATTCAACTTGTAAAGTTGTATGAGTTTATGTTTCTAGCATACCATTCCTAGTTAACTTGGTATCAAACTCGTTTTTGGTCAAAATCACTATAAAATCACGAGTTTGCTATTAAAATCAATGGAATCGCGAGTTTAGGTACGTTTCTGGGATTTTCATACTTGACAGGCTTTGTGAATCTTCAATCATGTGTTCTCTTTTTCTATAGGAGCTTGAACAATGGATGAGGTTTCTTCTAGCTTCGAATAGAGACATGAGCAGAGGTATTGATAGCGAATGGTTTGTAATGGTCTTAAATGAGTGGATTCAATGAGGTGATTCAATTTCAGTGCCGGCGTTAGAGTAGGTTCTATTGAGATGAGTTAAGTTGCGTATGTTATGGCTGAAGCCATGTCGATGGGTTGCGTAACAGTGAGTTGGTGACTCAACAATGATGTGGTTTGTAGTGATTATGATGGTTGTAGGTTGTTTAATTGTGTCGCGGGGGTTCGATGGGTTTAAAGTAAGACTCAAGAGAAGAAGATGGTTAGAAAGAGAGTGGATATTAGAAAAAGAAAGCTCATATCTAGTTTTCTAATGAAGGTTTTTAGAGAGAGATAGACAGAGAGAGTGTGTGTGTGTGTGTGAGGTAGAGAAAAATAATCTATGTTGGGGAAGGAGATTGAGCTATTGAAGAAATAGAGTGAAAAAAGAGTGCTCAATCTCCTCACAGATGTAATGTGATTGGTAAAGCACCACTCTAGCCCACAACTGAAATTAGAGATCCGAGGAAAATGACTCAACTGGAATTTCAATTTTCTTACGTAAAAGGGCTAAAAAACCATCGTACTTGATAAAACTTCACGATCAAATTAGACAACTAAGAAAAATCGGTAAAATTTGCTACTAAAATGTCACCAGCAAAGACAGTATTCTAGTAACAGCAAAAAGATGCTCACTTTACCACCAAATTAAAACGAACTTGTTGATCAACACACATGACCATTGACTCGATGTGAAAAGAATTTTCCTCTTTTAATAACTTCTGGTGATTTAATTCATATCTAAATGTTATGCAGCATTTCCAATTCCAACAATGGTGTACCTCCTGAGAAAGAAAAAATAGTAAAAAAATCAAATGTAAAAGGAGGAACTATAACCTCTTAATCAATCGTAATATGGATAGAAGAAAATTTCCCAAAAATATCACGACATGATTCCAAATTTTTATGCTCCTTCGCTTCCCAATACCCACCAATATATCAGAAAGTGTCACTTCCCTTATCCTTGACAAACCATTAAGGTTTCCAACCTCTCTCTTACATATTCCTAGCCTGAATATAATTAAACCATCATTAGCATATCAATAATTTAGTAAAACGTAAAGGTTATTATTTTTTGTTTTACTTTGCAAACTAGCATGCATGTGCTTGTAAATGGTTGCAAAATGCTTGTGGCAAAGATATTATAACTATGACTCGACTCGAGATTAATTTAAATTTAAATAATTTACTAAATTATGTTTGAGCTTATTATAATATTTAGGAAAGAATTAAAAAAGCATTACTAGGGATTAGTTGCATTTGACTACATCAATGCCTTTGCTAGACAAAAAGCCATTGCTTTTCATACTTGATAGGCTTCACAAGTGATAATTATTTATGTGCTTTTGCTGATGGATTTGATTTTCAATATTGTTGATTCGAGAGAGATGGCAATAGTTTGATGATAACAGGGCAGCAGATGATTTGTTCTAGTATTGTTTTATTATAACATTTTACATTATAATAGACTTTTATTAGCACTTCTATTTATAATGTAGTTTTAGGCACTTGTGCTTGATTATTTGTACTATGAAATGACTTGGGGTTTTATATGATATATGATTAAACCGTGTGCTGATTTTTCATATTTTTATTATCTATTTAAGGATTTTATAGTAATATAAGCAACTTGCCAGCATTTGAAAGCTTTTTTTATAGGTTATAGAAACTTACGGTTTTACGTTTCGATTTTACGTTCCGATTCTACTGACCCTCTGACGATTCTACGTAGAATCGCGAATTTAACAACCTATTTTTTTACCTTTCTTTATCAGATTGTTGAGTCTTCGTGCCAGCATACTGATGTTCTCTTCATCTTTTTCCCATCCAAATTAGTCTCTTCAATAACTTTCTTTGCTTTAAATGTAATGGCCTTCGTATTACTTCCAGGTTCCTCTATGGTATCGAGATGAGATTCTTACACCATTAATTTCTCCCTCAGTTGACTAAGTGACAACTTATTTAAGTCTTGGGTTTCCTCGATTGCTGTCTTCTTAGCATCCCATGACTTTGGCAATATGCATAACATCTTTGTAACAAGATTTGCATCATCTAATTTCTTACCAAGAGATGTTAATTCATTCGTGATTGAAGTAAAGCGATTGAAAGCGCCTTTTTATTTTCTCATCTGATTTAATTTTGAACGATTCATAACGTTGCAGCAAAGCATTAATCTTTGTCTCCTTAATTGTATTATTTCCTTCATAAGTTATAGATAGAGTATCTTAAATTTCTTTTGCTGTTTCACAAGAAGAGATTAAATAGAATTCGAAAGGAGCTATAGCAGTGAGTAAGAGATTCTTAGCCTTGTTGTTCTTTTCAATGAGTCTTTTTTCAGTTGGAGTCATCACTTCTCCTTCAGATAATGTTACTCCATGGTTACCATAGTAGACAAGCTACCAAGAGTCAAAATCATTAGCTTTGATATATGTTGACATTCGCATTTTCCAATATGCAAAATTTGATCCATCAAAGAAAGGAGCTTTGTTGATTGCAATATTGTTATCTGCCATTTTTCAATAAGATCACTCAATTTTAATTAAATGAGAACCACTCTGATACCAATTGTTGGTCCCAAAAGATTAACCGAGAAGGGCGAAGGGGGGGGGGGGGGGGGGGGGGGGGGGGGGGGGGGGGGTGAATTGGTTTTCCAACAATGAAAATTTAATCTTTTCAAAAACTTAACCAAATTCACAAACTAAGTTAATCAAAATAAATGGCTTTTTAAACTTGATGGAAAACAACAAACTTAATAAACAACAATTTAATTCGAATACAAACAGATTCAAGAATCATGGTTTGATTATGATTAAAACCAAAATAAACTCCCAGATATTAGTCTTGAATTAGTCTCTATTTGGTTAATTCACTTCCAGTTACACTCTGAAATAGTTTCTAAATTTAGAACGCATCTTAAATAAATAATAAAAAATATACAAAAATTTAAAAGATAGGGTAGAGAAGATTGCAAAGCTATTTATAGAGGTTCCGCCTTGAGCGTCAGTCCTCTCTTCCAGCACCAAGCTGGGGATCCGGTTGTCTTTACCGGTATGTTCCACTATCCAAAACAAATCAAGTTACAAGTTGTCTTTTGCCAAAACATTTTGGCTACAATATGCACTCAGCTTGATCCTCCTAGCTTCCATAAGCTCTAATCAATTCTGTTGAGCCTACTTATAACTCTCAATTTCACAAAGGTAAATCATAAATCAATTTGAGGAAATAAGTATAAAGTATCCTCCAATTTCAGTATAATGATAAAACATATATGACAAATTTTGCTTGAAGGATTTTTTAGCTTTGATTGTTTTTTCATGATGAGAGAGTTGTTTTTAAAAGTTCCCCTTGAGCTTCCAATTTATTTATTTTTCTTTAACGGCTAGAAATAGAATACTTCCTGATATCTTGCAAAATAACTCGGATGAGGCTGCTGGTCGTATTCTTCTTTCAAAGACTTCTACTCGAATTAAAATGAATCCCATTTATCTTGCTGACCTTTATCCTTTATAATTCAAATCTGCTTGATTTACTCCAACGTTCAATTTTGAATCAGCTTGTTGTAGATAATCCTTGAAATAATCAATCTGATCACGTCGTTCCAGTAAATATCCTACATAAATAGTATATTGATATTAATCCATTTGAAATCTGAATTTCCCAAATCTTGGATAATATTGTCTTTGACAAATATCTCTCATCAAATGGTCCTCTTATATAATGTCATGAGTCAATAAATATATCTTAAATCTTGAACGTCTAGACGTGATTATTTATGCATTATCCAAACTTTAATTCTTCAAGGAATAATCCTCAATCAACTTAAATCCCCTTTGGATAATTGTACCAACTTTATGGAACATTATTGAATGCATTACCCAAATACATTCACTTTGATGCTGGTTCTTCAATTTATATTCCTTAGAAAATCATTTGTCCTTTATAATGGTGATTTTTACATATCTCAAAAACTTTGTAAATTGCCTTCTGAAATAGCTTTTGATCGGTATTCAATCCTTCGTAGTCATTATAATTACTTTCTGATACATTTTCTAATCGATATACAACCTATTGTAACACATTGATTTTCCTTTTGAAACATTTTCTGAAAACTTATTTGTGTGTGAAAAACCATTGTTAAATATTCTCTGAAACACTTTCTGAGTAGTGTCCTTTATACAATTTTACTTGATTACTGCACACTTAATCAATTGTGTTAGTATATACTTAACACTTTTTGTTATCATCAAAATCACCATTGAGAGAATCTAACCGACTTCAAGAAATTGGATCTTCTATGATTCTTTATGGATTTGAAGACCCAGCTCCAAAGTTGAACGTATTTCGGTAGTACATTCAAATACGTTCCACTAAGTTGGTTCAATATGCATGGGGATTCAAGTTTTTATTTGGGTTAAGGATTACAACTATGTTTTGATAGCAAAACTATGACAACAAGTTCAAGATACTTTGGACACATTCAATCTTCTAATTAGGCACGAGAAGCCAATATTTTTATTCTTTAGGCTATGTCTTAACAAGACAATATTTTTAAAATCACAAAGACAAAGGACAATGGATTGAACTCAAATAACGAGGTTTAAGGATAGCTTGATGACTTTGATAAATATGAGATTTATAAGCTGCAAAATGCAGGAAAACAAATCCATTTTCAAATTGAACATATCAGAAGATGTTTATCTTTAGAGTAGATGCAATTTATGTGATTCTTATTAACGATCAAGACTGTCTCTATAAAGCTAGAAATTTGAATTAAAGAAGATAATGAACAGTATCAGGAATGCATATCTTAAATTATCAATGATAGGCGCATAATAATCGGATTAAAATTTTCCATCAGACGTTCTATTTTATTCTGTTGAGAACAGACCACGATCTTTCTTATCCTCCAATAGTGGATCACATCACAACAACAACAAGTTTGCAGATACTAAGCAATGGATCAACTTTACGAAGTTGAAATCAGGAAATCTTATCTTTTTGTACATTATAGAGTAACATCCAACAGATTTCAATCAAAGCAAGAAACTTATTCAAATTTTTCAGTTGGAAAAAGATTCAACAAACAATTCTCATCCGAATGACACACACAATATCAGGCTTTAAACTTATCTACTTCAAGACCTAGCTGTTGAAGAAAAATAAATAAATATTAGAAGATCAAGAAAAGTATAGAGCAACCACTACACAAGAATGAAAATAGAGAACTTGCAAACTTCACCTTGAGAAATCTTCTTTTATTGTCTTTATTCTTAGAAATTTTGAGGATTATTATTATATTTCCTCTAATCTAGATTTATTCATTTTGTGTGAGATTAAGAGTTACAAGTAGACTCAGTAGATTGATCATTAGCTTGAGGAAAGCTTGGAGAATCAAGCTAAGTGAATTGTAGCTAAGTGCTTTGGCAAAGACAACTTGTAACTTGTTGATTGTTGGATATAGTGGAACATACCGATATGGAATACTGGGTCCTCAACTTGGTGTTACAAAATAGGACTGACGCTCAAGGCGGAACCTCTATAAATCGATTTTGAACTCTCTACTCCCTTATCTCTCTTTATTTCATGTATAAATAATTGTTTTTCTTATCTGTGTTATATGCTCAGAAAGTAATTCAAAGAGTAACTGGAATATATTTTCTTAAGCAGAAAGGTAATCAAAGAGTAAAAGTGGTTTGTTCAAAGATATTAGTTGTTAAGTTTTTTATTTTAAAGAAAGTTTTAAAGCTATTAAAGTTGAGTAACTAAGTGGTGCAAATTTGTTTGAAATTTTGAAAAGTAAAATTTTTATTTATAACTAATTCACCCCGTCTTGTTTATTCTTTCGGGACCAACAATTGGTATCAGAGCAGTGCTCATTTATTTAAATTGAGTGATCTTTTCAAATATGGCTCAAAGCAACATAGCAATCAATAGAGCTCCATATTTTGATGGCACAAATTATCTTTACTGGAAATTGCACATGTCAACTTTCATCAAAGCTAATGACTATGGTTTATGGCAGGTGATTGCATTTGGAGATACTCAAGTGACAATGACTGATGAAACTGGATTCATTGATGTCGAATTAAAGATGATAAAGAAGGACAATAAGGCTAAGAATCTCTTACTTGCTAAAATAGCTCCATCCGAATTTTACTTAATTTCATCTTGTGAAACAGCAAAAGAAATTTGGGATACCTTATATGAAACTTATGAAGGAACTAATACAATTAAAGAAACTAAAATCAATGCTCTGCTTCAACGTTATGAATTGTTTAAAATCAAATCTGATGAGAAAATAAGGGACGCTTTTAATCGATTTACTGCTATTACTAATGAGCTAACCTATGTTGGAAAGAAATTGGATGATTTAGATCTTGTTAGGAAGATGCTTCGAATTTTTTCGAAATCGTGGGATGCTAAAAAGAAAGTAATAGAAGAAGCCCAAAACTTGAATAAGCTCACACTCAGTCAGTTAAGGGAAAAATTAATGGCATACGAGTCTCACCTTGACACAACCGATGATTCTAAGAATAGTTCTAAAGCAATAGCATTCAAAGCTAAAAAGGTTGTTGAGTCCGATTCTGATGAGGACAGTGACAACGAGAGCATCAACATGCTAGCAAGGAGATTTAGCAAATTTATGAAGAAAAACAAAGGTAAAAAGTTCAAAAATTTTAATAAATTTAACAAGTATGATGCAGGAAAAAGCTATAAAGATAAAGAAGAAAAGACAGAGAAGAAAGAGATTGTATGTTATGAATGCAAGCAACTGGGTCATATCAAATACGAGTGCCCAGTCTTGAAGAAGAAGATGAAGAAGTTTAAACGGAAAAGCCGAGCAATGATGGCAACTTGGAGTGACTTAGATGCTTCAGAAAGTGAATGAAAAAGTGCAAGTGAAGATGAAGAAGAAGCCAACTTGTGTCTAATGGCCACATCCGAGGTAAATTCTGATTTCGAAGTTGAAATGAGTGAAAAAGAAATGTATTATGAGATGAAAAAACTGCTAAAAGCTCTTAAAAAGGTAGATTCAAAAATCTCTAAACTTGATACTGAGAATAAGGCTTTAAACAATGAAAAAGATGTTTTAACTCAAGCAAATAAGCTACTCATTGATGAGAATGTTATTTTAAAGAATGATAATGAAAAGTTGTTTGTTAAATTTGATGTTTCAAAGAAAGAGAATGATGTTTTGAAAAATAAAATCAAAGATTTAAAAGGAAGAGTAGAAGATTTGTCTCAATCCATTAAGAATACATATAATAAGTTTAATGAAAGTGATAAGAAGTTAAATACGCTTATAAATAGTCAAAGACCTTCATTTATTAAATAGACTTGGATATGAAAATGAAAATTCATCAACGATGTTAAGAGGACAGTATTTGTTAAAGGAAGTGAGCCTATGAATGATTAATCTATTAAAGAATCTATTAAGAAGAAGATGAACAGTAATAGCAGAAGCTACATCAGAAGGTGCTCTCAACAAAATATCTTATCAGAAGTATACCAGAAACTACAAATATGGATATAGAAATGAGAGTATCCAAGGCAAAATTATTATCAAAAGGTAAATAAAAGGTATAATACACATTCTTATGCATGTTTCTTTTGCAATAGAGTAGGTCATATTGAAAAATATTGTTTTTCCAAAAAAAAACAAGTTTAGTACACATCAAGTTAATAAACAAAATAAGACGAGCTTGACTTATCAAGGACCCAAGTTTGTTTAGGTTCCTAAAAGGGTTTGATCACCTTTTTGGGCATATTTGCAGGAACAAGTGGCATACTAAAAGGAACTTGGTACTTGGATGGTGGATGTTCAGATCATATGACTAGAGATGCTTCTTTGCTCACTAGATAATGTGGAAAGAAAAGGATATGTAAGGTTTGGTGATGATAACCATGGTAAAATAATCGGGATAGGTACTATTGGTCATCTTCATATATGATTGAAAATGTCTCTTTGGTTAAAGGACTAAAACATAATCTTTTAAGCATAAGTCAATTATGTGATAAAGGTTATCAAATGACTTTTGAGAAAAATAATGTTTGCATATAATTCTAAAGGGTAAAATTGTTTGAAGGTTTTAGAAAAGGAACATTTATCTAATTACAATCTGATATGAATGTTGAATGCTGTTTTCTGACTATGAATGATAATATACACATTTGGCATAAAAAACTTGGTTATGTGAATTTTAATCAACTAGAAAAGCTTTTTAAAAGGAATATTGTTGTTGGTTTGCCTAAAATTAGCATAAAGCATGATGTGAAATGTGCAACTTGGCTAAAGAATAAGATGGTTTCAATTTCTCATAAAAGTAAAAATATGATCTCAACAAAAAAGACCTCTTAAGCATTTTCATCTTGATTTATTTGGACCTAGAAGAACTTTAAGCTTAGGAGAAAATAAATATGGACTTGTGATAGTAGATGATTTTTCAAGATATACATGGGTGTTCTTTTTAAAACAGAAATATGATACTTTTGAAATGTTTCAAAAATTTGCTAAACAAATTCAAAATGAGAAAGGTTTTTCTATGATTTTTTTAAGAACTTATCATGGCAAAGAATTTGATAATGCTTTGTTCATAACTTTTTGTGAAGAACATGGAATAAATCATAATTTTCAGCACCATATACACTTCAACAAAACGGAGTAGTTGAAAGAAAGAATAGGACAATACAAGGAATGACCATTCTATGTTAAATGAAAGTGGAATAGCTGAATATTTTTGGGCTGAAGCTATTGTAACTACTTGTTATATAATGAATAGAGTATATGATTCGACCTCACACTACAAAAACTTCATATGAATTGTTTCGTGAAAGAAGACCATTGTTTCATATTTTCATATGTTGGGATGTATGCTTTGTGAAAAAGAATGCAAATAATCTTGAAATTTTGATGAAAGATCTGATGAAGCAATTTTTCTTGGATATTCAAAAATAGTAAGATATTGTGTTATAATAAAACAACAAAAATAGTTGAAGAATCTATTAATGTGCGTTTTATTGATGAAGTAAAGATGATTTTGATGATGATGATGTGTTTACCTATAAATGAAGATAATAAACCTAATTTGTTATATCAGAAACAAAATCAAAAATAAACCTGATGAAATGCAAAAAGCTACTAAGTCAAAAGTAAAGCAGAAGGTAGTCTAGACGAAGAGTTAAAATATGATAAGTTAGAAAGTAAGGCAGAAGGTAATTTTGAATTAAGAATTGACAATCTAAAAGTTCAAAGCATGGAAATATAAATCATCACATCCCCCTAGCTTAATTATTGGTGATATAGAATCTGAAACAAGAACTAGATCTAGATTACGAGCATTAAATGTAATAATTGTGATCACCTATGCAAGAAGAACTAAGTCAATTTCAAAGAATAATGTTTAGAATTTGTTCCTATACCTCAAAATAAATCTATATAGGTACTAATAGGTATTTAAGAATAAACTAGATGAAAATGGAAAATTGTTAGAAAATAAAGAAAGACCTGTGACAAAGGATATTCACAGGAAGAAGGAATAGATAATGATGAATCATATGCAACTGTTGCTAGACTTGAAGCAATACGTTTTTGCTTGCTTATGCTTGTTTTAAAGACTTTAAGTTATTCAAATGGATGTGAAAAAGTGCAATTTTTGAATGGTTATATTAAAGAGGAAGTGTATGTTGAATACCAGATGGATTTGAGGATCCATTTAAGCTGAATATGTTTTTTAAATTGAAAAAGCTTTGTATTGACTAAAACAAGCACCAAAAGCTTGGTTGAGAGACTTAGTGAGTATCTATCTAAGTGGATATTCAAAAGGTATGATTGACACTTTATTTATAAGCATTATGATGATGATATATTAGTTGTACAATATATGTTGACGACATATATTTGGATCAACTAATGATTATTATTGTCAGAATTTTATGGCTTATGCAGGTGATTTGAAATGTCCATATGGGTGAACAAAACTTCTTTTTGGGATTACAAATCAAAACAATCAAAAGATGGAATTTTCATCACCAAGAGAAGTATTACTAAACAAACTTCTGAATAAAAAGTTTGGATCTGAGAATTCAAAAGAAGTTGCTACACCAATGAGCTCCTCTGTCAGGTTAGATCTTATTCTTAGGTAAGAAGTCAATGAAAAGTTATATAGAATTTTGATTGGTCTCTTTTGAACTTGACTGCTTTAGACCTATATTCTATTTTCTGTGTGTATTTGTACAAGATTTCAAAGTAATCCAATTGAAACACATTAAGCTGGTTAATTTAAGAATTTTCAAGTACAGCTTGCATGCACTGCAAAATTAGGAATTTTGGTATCTCAAAAATGAAATTTTGAATTAATTGGAATATCAGATATTGATTTATGCAGGATGCAAAATTGATAGAAAAAGTACACTGGTACTTGTCAATTCTTAGGAAACAAACTGATCTCTTGGTCTTCAAAGAAACAATTCAATTGCATTATCATTAGCAGAAGCTAAATATGTTTCAATTGGAAACTGTTGTACACAAATTCTTTGGATAAAACAACAATTACAAGATTATGGATTGAATTATAAAAATGTTTCTATTAAATGTGATATACGAGTGTAATTAATTTAAAAAAAATCATGTGATCATTCTAGATCTAAAACATACAGAAATTAGACATTATTTTATTAGGGATCATGTGGCAAATAGAAATTAATATTGATTTTGTCTCTACTGAAAATCAATTGTACTGATATTTTTACAAAACTATTGGATAAAATAAGATTTGAATTCTTGAGAAATGAAATTGGAATGTGTTATCCTTTTAAAATACTTATTGCATGGATTAAATTTAATCTTTAAAATAATTAATATAAATATATAAAAAATGTGCTTTTTGTATGAAAATAAGCAAATAAAATAACAGGACCACCCCTTTCAACTTCCTCTAACCATATGCTTTGTCAGTTTTATACTCTCGCTCTTTCTTGTCAAAAGATCATCTCATCCCTCAAATCTTTCTCTCCAAAATAAAACCCTAAATCTTGCCTCCACGAGAATCATCATGTCTTTCTTCAAAATGTCACAAATAAAAAAAAAAATCAAAGAAACGATTATGATTCAAGATGAACCCACAAGCTTTGAAGAAGTCTATGAGACTCTTACAAAATAAGGAAAATTGAGAGAAGTTCAATCAAGATGAAGAATGATGAAGAACTGAAATCCACAATGATAACAGACAAGAAGAAGGAACATGGATTTTCGAAAATAAATAAAAAGAAGGAATCCGAGACAGCAGGACCTTAGTCAGAGGATGACTTAGAGGCTACTATGTCAGAGGATACGCTTGCAAAATCACCAACCAAGAAGAAACGAAGGGTTTCTTCACAATCTGTCAACAAGGAATCAACCACAAAGAAAGTCTCTAATAAGATATTAGAGTGTCCTTTCATTGATTTTAAGTTTTACAATACAAATGGATTTTATTGGAACCATTGGCTGAGTCGAATAGGATGCAAGAATCACTGTAATTTGACTGAGTTAGTAGATGGAACTTTGATCCGAGAGTTTTATGATAATTTGGTTCAATTAGAAAAATTTTCCTTGAAATCCAAAGTTGTTAGGAAAACTGTAAAAATCACTAGGAATGATTTAATAGGCTGTTTTGGTATGTTGGATACAAAGGATGATGAAAGGTTGAGAAATTTACAAAAGAATGATCTTTATAAAGAACTCAATGATGGAGTGGGAAATTTCATAGAAAGAGATATTTTCTCTACGGATTTTGATTTGCTAGTTCGCTTATTACATAAAACTATTGTAGATTGTATTTTACCAAAAAATGAAAGTTCGACAACTATTTCTATAGAGGAAGCTTTAGTTGTTTTAGCAATCAAAAAGAACTTGAAAGTTGATATGCCTAGTATGATACTAAAACACATTTGGAGAATTCGAGAAAACAAGCCCTATGGAATTTACTTATGAAGTTCTTCAAATTCAAGAAAGTTAATTTACCTAAGGAATTAAGATTACCAATCGGTTTAAAAAGAATTGGGGAGATTAATTTGAAGAGAATGGGAATTCTTGTTTATGAGAAGTTTTGGTTCTCTAAAGATGGTGCTTGGTATAGATATCCTAAGTTTAGCAAGCTTAAGTTTGATTGGAAGACAATCAAAGCACTTGCTGATGGGGAGGTATTTCTTGAGAAGAAAAGTGGATCAGAAGGTAATGACCAGCATGATAAAGTTGAAAACATACCTTCTAGGAGAGCTGGAAAAGAAGAGATGGCTAGAAAAATCAAGAAAAGTTATAAGATCAGAACTGGCGGGAAGTTTGAAATCAAAGAAGGAAAGAGAATGCAAGATGGAAGTAAGTTAGAAAGTGACTCAGAAGGTCTACCAGCTAGACCTCCTAGTGAGTCATCCAAATTAGAATTTGAATATGATATTGTGGATCTTATCGAGAGGAAATTTCCAGACATGAAGAAGTGTAAACCCCTAATTTTTAGGGTAAATTCAAGCAACCCTAAACTGGGAAGTCAACTGGAAACCCTAGGTCAACAAATCCTTAGAAAACCCTACTAATTTAGATCCGACAATCCCGTGTTCTTAAACCGAGAAGTCAAAATATGAGTGAAGAGTATAGATTGGCTCGTAATAATATTAGGATGCTTAAAAATATCATATTGGTAAATTTTTTTCCAATTTCGAACCGATTGGGATCTGTTCTCAAAATCAATCCCTGGGACTCAGAAATGGAAAAAATATTATATAGGACTCTTTGAAATCAAAATTTAATAAGTAATCAAAATATAATTATAAGAATTTTTCGGTTTATAAAAATTAAAGTTATAGCTTTTTTATCGTATTTTTATTATTACCGGTAACTTAATTATCTAATCTACTTTTTTATTTCTAATCACAATATTCACAAGTATAACCAACCCATACTCTATTCTTACAATCTTACATCATTTCCCTTATAAATTTACCTTTCAATACATTTTATTACTTAACTACTTATTAAATTTGAATTTTATTAAACAAAATAAACATACATCTCTCTCTCTCCCTACCTTCTAAAACTGCACCACCACCACCCCCTGTAAACCTTGTTTTCTAAGTCTTAACCTTAAGCCAGAAAGTCAATCGGAGACCTTAGGTCAACGGATCTTGAGTAAAGCCCTACCGTTTAGATCCGACAAACCCGAGTTCGTAAATCGAGGAGTCGAAAAATAATTAAAGTATTTAGAATAGTCCGTAATAATATTTGAATTATTAAAAATATCAGATTGGTTTATTTTCGGCTTATTTCGAACCTGTTTGGATACTGCTTTGGAAAGCGTGTCCCGGGGCTCGGAAAATTAAAAATATATCTTTAATATTTTTAGACTCGTATTTTTATAAGGATTTCAAAAATATCAAGTTTATAATTTTTCGGATTCTAAAAATATCAGTTATAGCTCATATAAGCTTATTTTACTCTTACCGGTAACTTAATTGTTAAATTTCTAAAAATAATTTAATTGATTATTTTATTTGAATCATAAAAATTCTGCCACTTAAATAAAAATTGTGGTTGCATGATTTATGAACTACCCAAACCCCGAATGGAGGGCGTAAATTCATTCACTTATGACTACCGGAAAGTCATATGCTTGCTTGCTCATATGCTTGTGCATTCATATGGTTGCTTAATTATAACTTGCTTGTATAGATATTTTAGCTTGGTCGGGCATGTTACTTGAAGAAAATGAATCTCACTAAGCATTAGCTTATACCCCAACAGTTTTTGTTGCAGTTCCTATTTTTGGATGTTCCGAGAGGACATTTTGTGCAGGTTTATCACATGGAATTAAAGAGCTTTTGAGGAAGTCGGGACCTAGTATAGGCGTGGACTTCTAGGAAAATCTCTTTAATGTAAATTCAGATATGTGTAATTGGAGCTAAACGATGTAGACTCCTATTATTTTGGCGGGGGTATGCCCCCTTGGCTTTTGTAAAGTTTAACTATTTATCTTGTTGTGATTTATATTCTTAATGCTATGTATGCTTTCTTAAGACTACTCGAATCAAAGTGTGATCCTAAAAGTTGTGTGAGTACACCTTACACACGATATGTAAACTTATGGGATGACTAAGGTGTCATACTTAAGTTTAATATTGTGTGGTGGACTGTCGCGTTTAGGGTACCCTTTGGGGCGTGACAGTTTAAGTTGGTATCAGAGCATGGTTAAGAGTTTACAATCATAACTACAAATAAATAGCCTTAAGAAAGGATAAAAAGGAAGGATAGAATAGAATTACTAAGGAAGACTTAGATGGGAAGACGACCATAGTATCGGCCCTAAAATCCTATCACTTTAACCCTTGTGGATAGTAACCACTAGGAAACAATCGACTTAGTATCGCAAAACCTTCATAGGTGACCTAATGAGACTCATAGAATGCCGCTTAGTTACTTTAGTTGCTTTTGGTATTGTGTTGTTATTGTTACATGTTGATTGTTTCGTTGTTGCTTATAGTATAAAATTTTACTTGATTTTTATTATGGATTTTTGCATGTTGTTCAAATTTCAATAAAGCTATATTTATGTTTTATGATCTCAGAATTTTATTACTTAAATTCCCTGATTTACCTTTTACACTTGTATTTTTCCGCTCGTATTACTACTTTTTTATTTCCGTTACCTCGTTTGAAAACATTAATAGAATATGTTGAGAAGATTACTTAACTAGACAAAAATAAAATTTGCTACAGCCGAGGTAGAAGAAGGAGACGTCAGGAGGAAAGCGCCTCCAATCAACCCAATATGGAAGAAGGGCAACAAGCCGCCCCTCCTCCAAATCCTCCTGCAGATGCTACACAGGTAGCTTTGCAAGCCATGCTTGGACAAATGGCACAAATGACACAAGTGCTCGAAGCACTTCGACAAAGTTTGCCGGCAGCGGCACAAGCACAAGCTCCAGCTCCAACTCCGCCACCACCTGCACCCCAAGCTTCTGTGGGGATGCCAGCACAGGAAAGCGCGCACTCTCACACTGCGCCTTTGCCTCCTCCACCACCTATGAGGCCATACAGAAGCTCCCTACCCGAGTTCATTAAGAGTAACAGATATTTTGAAGGGACTTTTGGGAGACCGGATGAGGCTGAGGATTGGTTAGCTCAGATAGAGCGATCCTTCAGGGCTTTTGAGGTGCCACACCACCTGAGAGTTGATTATGGCACTTACCTGCTTCGGTTGAATGCACGGGTTTGGTGGGAATCGAAAGAAAGAGAGCTCATGCCACCAGTTACTTGGGAAAGGTTCCGCCATGAGTTTTTGGAGAATTACTTCCCCGGAAGTCTCCGGTGCAGTTCAGCTCAGAATTCCTGAACATTGCTCAGAAGGGAAGGACTGTGGAGCAATATGAAACTGAGTTTAGTCGATTACTGCAATATGCTCCGGATTCTTACAAGCACAGTGAGGAGCTAAAAATACGAGTTTTCTTAAATGGATTAGATGAGGAGTTGAGGATGAGGCTAGAAGAGTTTAATATTAAGAACTTTGTTGAGCTAGTAGAAAGAGCCCGGATAGTGGAAGGGGCTAAGAAAAGGAAGGGCAAGACTGCTGAGAAGCCACCCTCGGTTTTTGGAAAGAAGTTTTATGGGGATCAGGATCTGGATTCTCCCACAAGAGGTTCAAGCCGTCTTATGGCTATAAGGGTAACACTAGTGGGGGACAGGCTACCCCTAAGAGTGTCAGTTGCTGGAAATGTAAGGGGGATCACTACCCCAAGAAATGCCCACAGTTGGCAGATAAGTGTTATTTCTGTGGCGACTCATCCACAAGATTGCTAACTGCCCAAAGAAGACTACGACCATGTGCTTTGTCTGCAAGCAATTTGGTCACTTTGCCAATGAGTGCCCTCAAAGGAAGAATGCTCCAGCTAAACCTTTTGGGGGATCAGCGCAGCAAGACCCGGGAACGGGAATAGTGGGAACAATAATAGCAGCCGTGCTGGGTCAGCAATGCACGGAATGAGGATCTACAACCTCGAAGGGCAATGGGTATGCGAAGAGATGGGAAATGAAGACTGCGGATTGGCTGCTCTCGAGGAGGATAATGGCCCGGACTTCGGTCTTGTGACAGGTAGGTCTCCTAACTCTTGTCTTTGTTTTTCTGCTGCTTTGATTTGTTAAGATTCAAGTATAAGAAAAGAAAAACAAGTTTGGTTAAGTTAAAGAAGTAGGAAGATAAGTTAGGATGGTGTGAAGGTAGTGATTAGTAAGTGTTGGACGCAGGACACATACGGATAGCTAAGACGACTGCTTATGCTCTTTTTGACACGGGAGCCACACATTCGTTCATCACCACCAGATTGGCTAGACAAGTTGGTTTACCAATAGCCACTATTGCCTCTAGCTTTCGTGTTAGAACCCCGACTGGGAGTGTGGTGACGACAAATGAGATGCTAAAGGATTGTCCAATGGAGATTCATGGGCATGGTACGAAGTGTGATTTGATAGTATTGGAGATGAGTAAATATGAAGTGATTTTGGGTATGAGTTGGTTAGCCATTGCTAAAGCCGTTGTGGATTGTCGAAGGAAGAAAGTAAATTTCAAGGATGTTGATGGAATGGATGTTGAGTTCACAGGTGAGACGGTAGTTTCAAGAGGACTGATCTATGCTCATTTGAGTTGCTTATGGATGGAGAGGATAAGATGGAAAGTGAAGGTTGTCTTAATGCAACAGAAAAAGAAGAAGGATTACCTAAGATTGAGGATATAACGGTTGTCAAAGAATTTCTCGATGTCTTTCCGGATGAGCTACCAGGTTTGCCACCTAAGAGGGAAATTGATTTGAGATTGACTTGGTGCCAAATACTGAGCCGATATCTAAAGCACCATATCGTATGGCCCCTGTTGAGTTAAAGGAATTACAAAAGCAATTGCAAGAACTCTTGGACCATGGATTCATAAGACCAAGTGTGTCACCATGGGGTGCACCTGTATTATTTGTTAAGAAGAAGGATGGTTCAATGAGACTATGTGTTGATTATCGGGAGTTGAACAAGGTTAATTAAGAATAAGTATCCACTTCCAAGGATTGATGACCTTTTCGATCAGCTACAAGGAGCAAGTGTATTCTCACGGATTGATCTACGATCAGGGTATCATCAGTTAAGGGTCAAACCTGAAGATGTGCCAAGACTGCTTTTCGGACTCGTTATGGACATTATGAGTTCTTAGTGATGTCTTTTGGATTAACGAATGCTCCTGCCGCCTTCATGGACTTGATGAATCGAGTATATAAGTCATTGTTGGACAAATGTGTGATTGTGTTTATAGATGATATTTTGATTACTCGAAGACAAGAGAGCAACACGAAGAGCACCTTCGCATGGCCTTACAAATCCTAAGGGAACATAAGCTATACGCCAAATTTTCTAAGTGTGACTTTTGGCTAGATAGGATTTCATTTTTGGGACATGTTGTGTCGGGTGAAGGCATATCAGTAGACCCGAGAAGATTAAGTCTGTGGTGGAATGGAAGCCACCTAAGACCGTGACTGAAGTAAGGAGCTTTCTGGGTTTAGCCGGATATTACAGGAAGTTTGTCCAAGACTTTTCCAAGATAGCCAAGCCGTTAACTCAGTTAACGCAAAAGAATGAAAAGTTTGTTTGGACGGAAAAGAGGGACCAAAGTTTTCAAGAATTGAAGCAAAGGCTTGTCTCTGCTCCGATTTTGGTTTTGCCAAACCCCGAGAAACCCTATACGGTACATAGTGATGCTTCGAAAAATGGTCTCGGATGCGTTCTCATGCAAGAGGGAAAGGTGATTGCCTATGCTTCAAGACAGCTAAGGCCACATGAGCAAAATTACCCCACGCATGACTTGGAACTAGCCGCTGTTGTCTTTGCCTTGAAGATATGGAGACATTACCTATATGGACAACGGTGTGAGATCTACACCGACCACAAGAGTCTTAAGTATTTGTTCACCCAAAAGGAGTTGAACATGAGGCAGCGAAGATGGCTAGAGTTAATTAAAGATTACGATTTGGGGATAAATTATTGCCCGGGAAGGGTGAATGCAGTTGCCGATGCCTTGAGTCGCAAGAACCACGGGGAGGTCGCAACTCTTTTGACGGACCAGAAAGAATTGATTAAAGAATTTGAGAGGCTAAGCATCGAATTTGTTGGGCAAGACTTGGAAATGGAAATAGCAAATTTGGTTTGGAACCAACTTTGGTGGAAAGGATTAAAGAGGCTCAGCGCTATGATGAAGTGATACAAAGGATAAAAAGGGAAGTTCAGGAGGGAAAGTATACTGATTTTTCAATAGATGATGAGGATGTGGTAAGGATGAAGGACGATTGTGTGTGCCTGATGACGAAGAAATGAGGAAGGAAATCATGAGTGAAGCACACAATTCTGGGTACACGGTACACCCGGGAGGAACCAAGATGTACCAAGACCTTAAGGGACATTATTGGTGGAACGGAATGAAACGGGATGTGGCAGATTTTGTGATTAAGTGCCCAACATGCCAACAAGTGAAGGTGGAACATCAAAGGCCGGGTGGATTGTTAAAACCTTTGCCTATACCGGAATGGAAGTGGGACCAGATTTCTATGGACTTTGTTTGTGGTTTACCAAGGACACCGTCAGGTCATGATGCTATATGGGTTGTGGGATCGGTTAACTAAGTCTGCTCACTTCTTGCCAATAAGTATGACTTTCTCCATGGATAAATTGGCGAGGCTGTACATGAAGGAAATTCGTTACATGGAGTACCGGCCGGGATTGTGTCGGATCGAGACCCGAGATTTGTGTCTAAGTTCTGGATAAGCTTGCAGAAGTGTTTGGGGACAAAGTTGCATTTTAGCACAGCCTATCATCCTCAAACTGATGGACAGTCGGAAAGAACGATCCAGACTTTGGAAGATATGCTTAGGGCATGTGTGATGGAGTTCAAGGGAAGTTGGGAAGCGCATTTACCTTTGGTTGAGTTCGCTTACAACAATAGCTATCACTCGACTATCAAGATGCCGCCTTATGAGGCCTTATATGGACGTAAGTGTAGATCCCCGTTGTTTTGGGATGATGTTGAGAAGGTAGTTCTTGGACCCGATCTAGTGCAAGATGCCACCGACAAGGTTCGGATAATCCAACAACGAATGAAGGAAGCTCAGGATAGACAGAAAAGCTGGGCAGATTTGAAAAGAAGGGTTCTTGAGTTTCAAGTGGGTGATCATGTGTATTTAAAGATAAATCCTATCAAAAGTATCCATCGAGTTCGCTCACAAGGAAAGTTGAGCCCCCGGTATATTGGTCCTTTCGAAGTATTGGAACGGGTTGGAGAATTAGCATACCGCCTTGCCTTACCGCCAAATCTTTCGGGAGTGCACAATGTTTTTCATGTCTCGGTTCTTCGCAAGCACATAGCCGACCCGGATCAAGTTATAGAATTGGAACCGGTGTTATTAAAAGAAAACCTCACTTACGAGGAACCCGGTACAGATTTTGGACACAAAGATACAAAAGTTAAGGAATAAGGAAATTAAGTATGTGAAGGTTCTTTGGAGGAATCATACACATGAGGAAGCAACTTGGGAGGCAGAAAGTGAAATGCGGCAGAAGTACCCTAGTTTGTTTGAGGATCAGGTACGTCTTTCAAGTTTTGCGGACAAAACTTTCTTTAAGGTGGGTAGGTTGTAAACCCCTGTTTTCTAAGCCCTAAACCTTAAGCCGGAAAGTCTACCGGAGACCTTAAGTCAACGGATCTTGAGTAAAACCCTACAGTTTAGATCCTGAAACCCGAGTTCGTAAATCGAGGAGTCGAAAAATAATTAAAGTGTTTAGAATAGTCCGTAATAATATTTGAATTATTAAAAATATCAGATTGGTTATTTTCGGCTTATTTCGAACCCGTTTGGATACTGCTTTGGAAAGCGTGTCCCGGGGCTCGGAAAATTAAAAATATATCTTTAATATTTTTAGACTCGTATTTTTATAAGGATTTCAAAAATATCAAGTTTAGAATTTTTCGGATTCTAAAAATATCAGTTATAGCTCATATAAGCTTATTTTACTCTTACCGGTAACTAATTGTTAAATTTCTAAAAATAATTTAATTGATTATTTTATTTAAATCATAAAAATTCTGCACTTAAATAAAAATATTTTTCTTAATTTATTTTATATATTTTCTTATTCAAAAAAGCCACTTTATCAACCCATATCTCAAGTACACATACATTATCATTACTACACATTATTATGTTTCTTTGCTTTTTCTTACACTCCTTTCCCAAAATTGCAGCTGACCATTCCCAAAATTAGCCACTTTTCATTATTTTATATTTATTTGATATTTTAAAAGTCTCTTTTAGTTAGTTAGAATTGGAAGCTACAAGTTACACTTTCAAAATTACAATTTCAACTCAACTAAACCACCCTACCTCAAAGTCACGCCAGCCCCCCCTCCCTTGCAGCTGCATTGTTTTTTTTTTTTTTCAATTATTTAACACACTTTATCTCTATTTAAGCATCTTCATTCCTTCCCTCTTTCATCTTTACAAACCCATATTTTTCCTCTCTCTTTTCCCTCTTTTCTCTTCTTCCTTGCCTTGTCTTCTTAAACAAGCTGCCACCATTTTTTTCCTTGCTTCCATACATATTTTCTTGCAAATATTTGAGGTAATCATCCTCTTTAGCTCTATAAGATGTTATAGGATGATATATGGATGTTTCATGCATCAAAGGACATTCCACAAGCTTAAAAGCTATGGATGATGATGCCAAGAAGTGACACTCCTCTAGATGATGATCTCTTTTGTTCTTAGTTTTTTGTTATATGGAAGGCTTGTTTATCTTCTTGTTTATGTGATAACTTGTAGATCTAGGTTTTACAAAGCTTTAGTTATGTTTATGTGTAGATCTAGAAGTTTAAGGCCTATACTAAGTTTTTCTTATGTTTCATGGGTATTTGAGTAGATCTTAGATGCAAGTTGAATGAAAAGTAAAATTCGTAACTTGTCAAGGCACATCTTTAAAAACCCCTTCAAGTCTTAAAATGGAAGTTTTTGTTAGAAAATGAAGGTTTGATGGATGTATATCATCAAGACTCATCTTACAAGAATCAAAGTTGATTTTCAAAGTTTTCAAAAACAAAAATTGTATTTTCGGATCAAGACAAAGATCCAAAATAAAAACATGTTTTCCAACTCACAAATGAGGATTTTATTCAGAAATGAAGGGTTCTTGAGATATAATATGTAATGGGTTGTTTTTCATGAGTTTTGATGAATTTTCTCAAGAGATATGTCCAAAATAAATTTATGAAAATTCGGATCTCAAGACCAAGACCATTTTTGGAACCCATCATTCAACTTTAAAATGAAGATTTAGACAAAAATATAGGGCTCTTGGTATAGATATCTTAAGGAATGAATTTTCATAAGTTTAAATGAGTTTTCCTAAAAGGTATTGCTTAAATCAAGTGTTTGTAAAGACAAAATTTAGGTCTTGTTTTTGTAAACTTCAAAGAGGAAATTCGTAATTATGGGAGACCAATTTTTAAAACCTTCTTTTAGATCTCAAAACAAGTATTTTATTGAAAATGGAATGCTTTGATGATATATAATATAGGAAAATTATTTTCATTGAATAAGTAAGTTTTAGTAAAGGAATTACTCAAAACAAGACAATGAGTTTCAACTTGTAAATTTCGGTTTTATGAAAATGGATTCTTAGAAGTTTATTTGAACTTTATGTTTGGATTAGATAAGTGTGATACTCTCTTAATTTTGTTTTGAATCTCTTGCAAGTTTAGGACTAAAATAAGTTGGTCTAAGTAGTTAAATAGAGTAGATATGGCAATTTTTCACAAAGGCTCAAATCTTGGATTTTCGCAACCCTACTGTACAGTACGTTTCGACCCTTAAATGACCTTAAATGTTTGAATTAACTTTAGAAATAGATAGCTCTTTCGAAGTAGGTATAAATCGGTATATTATAAGCTAAATTCCGAGTTAAAATGAGTTAGATATGACCTTTTTAAGTTAAGGA